>LPNX011144822.1:112480-181038 GCA_001517045.1 Pseudotsuga menziesii | reverse complement strand
GTTTCATTCTAGATAAGTAGAAATGGAGAGTTGTATAGCACCATGAGCTACTTACCCATCACATGCATATTAGTAGTATACAGTCATTAATGCAAACAATATATATAACACATCAACTGAATATAATCAAATGCATAACAAAACAATATCATTAAATGACAATTGAATACTTATCTTTTGTTTGTTTCGTGGGTAGACTCCTTCTTGATCATTTTGCTTAATCATCTTCTTCATTCATGAAATCATAATTTCTTATCCAAATGATAAGATGGATAAGAGGTTCTTTAAGAATTGAGTTCTTCATATTCCTCATCGCTTGAGGGATCTTCTTTGAATGGTGAGAGCTTGATCTTCAATTGTTCCCATCTTTCTTCTTCTCTTCTTATGAGACGAGCTTCTTCTTCTTCTTCCCAGAGTCTGTTGAAAGTAATTACTTCCTTCTGGCACACATTCCTTGAATGAATGAATTCTATGATCCTGGGAGACCATTAAAGGTGGTTATCACCACTTCTGCATTCTCCTCTTCTTCTTCTACCGCTTCAAGGCATTCTAGATCTTCACATTCTTCAACTGTTTTTCTCAAAGCCCTCTTCTGATTTATGTTCTTATATTCAAATAGCTTGATAAAGGAATCAAACATATTCGGTGTCTTTAGGGAAGACACGTGTGGTACAAGTTGATCCGTGATTGAATCAACAATGATCTTCTTGGCCTTGATCAAGTTCTTCTTGTGTAAGGCTTTGAGCCTCATCTCCTTCTAGAACTGGAACCTCTCTACTCATGTAGGTGTCCAATTCATTTTCTTCAAAGAGATCAAATACTTCCATGCTTGGAAGTTGTCAACTTCACCAATCTTATCATCAAACTGATGTGATAGATCACTTTGAAATGAGAACCTCAAATGCAAATAGCAAAATATTAGATCTTACCGATTTGAGGTGTCTGTCCTGCTTCCGGAGCTGGCTGATCTAGGGTTTGTCAAAGAAACCCTAATTTTCAAAACTTGGAATCTTTTAGATATGATTGGATATAAATATAGATATCTTCAAATGGAGCTGTCCAATGTACTCCTTTTCTAAAAACAGTGGAGGGAAGCTCCCGGAACAGGAAGCCTTAGTTTTCCAATTTCTTTTGTAGAAATGTCTGTCACTGTTTCTGTGATATCTCCGAAATTACTACTCCTCTATGTTTGGAATTTTTCACTGAGGAAAATTTACATGTCCCTGATACAACACCATAAGTCTCATTATAATTGGTTTCACTAATTGGGATTTATTATCCTTTTCCCAAGGTGACCTATTACAGGACTATTCAGAACAATGAAGTTGTACGACCTGCCACGTGTCACTGTTTCATATGCTGATTCTGAAATTCATATCACAGAAATTACAGTCCATTCTATTTCTGGAACATCTTTAGAAATTCTATTTGGATCTCTGTATCCCAATCTATAGCAATTTTCCCCAGGTGTCTTGTTTAGGGATTAATTCTGGAAGAGGCTGGAACCCTAACTTGGAGGGATCATATCTCCCAGAATATAGCGAATATGAGGCTGAATGTTTGATACAGTGTACATCAGGATTTTATCTTCGTCCTTTGAAATTTTCAGCTCCTGAACATTCACCAATATTGGGATATAGCGAATGTACCAAGACTTAGAAGTTTTAGTATTTAGGGTTTTTCTAGCTCGGGGTCAAACTAGGGTTTGAATTTCCCAGAGTTTTACCCAACCAAAAATATTGATCCAGGTCTCTAAACTTTTATTTTTATGAGGAGAGAAATCCTATGCCAGGCTCACTCAAAAATTCCTCTTCAGCAAGAAGCCCTAATTTCTTCCGAGGAGAGAGAGAGGGCTATTTTGCCTTGTGAAAGCTGTCCTATTAAGGGTGGCTCTGATCCCATGTTAAATTTTCATATGCTTAGATAATACATCATTATTTCATTTCAAAAGCATAGTAAAAGCATATAAGAAGGATTACTGAAAGAAACAGAATCATAAGAACAACACAGATTTATCCTGGGAAAACCCTAAAGGGAAAAACCCAGCAAAAGCTTCCTCAATATAGATGCCCAAAAAGATAAAAGACAAAAGATAAAACCAGCAAGGAGATCAAAGCCTGATCCTCCTCCTTCTCTAGCTACTTCTCTCCTCCACTAATGCGCTACACAAGTGAGAGTGTGTGCTCTAAATGAGGAGCACTACACCTCTATTTATACTCATCCGTTCACTTAAGTTAACTCATCTATCATGTAGGCTCGAGTTAATCATGTAGGATCGAGTTACACATGTAGGCTCAAGTAACCACACTTGGGTGCTAATGACCCACCTTTACAATTAGAGGGGATTGCCTCATGACTCTTATTAGTTCTTCTGATTAGGAGCATCGGGGTACAAAGTAATACAAGTGGTTCTCCCGGTAGGACCATCGGGAACCACAAAGAAATACATATAGTATATTCTTTGAAGTTACAATATTTCAATAGGCAGGCTTTCAGTATATGAAATATTTCATCTTCCCTTACACATCTTCTGATTTCAAGATCAGGACATGTGTAAAAGAGGTGACCGTTTACCCAACAATACCTGGCAGTTTGCTGTATGAATTTTCTCTTTTTTCTTTTGGACATATGTTCCGGAAGCTTTCCTGCAACCAAGTAATTAGCGACATCTACATACCAAAGGAGAATGAGCTGAAACTGCAAATAAATGTTCATCTGGAAAAGAGTCCTCAACAAGAAAATTATCATCACTATTAGTGAAACGAGATAAAAAATCAGTGACAACATTTTCTTTTCCAAGTTAGTATATGATGGTAATATCAAATTCTTGTAATAATAAGAGCCATCTAGTCACTCTGGCATTAGCAACAGGTTTATCCATGAGATATTTAATGGCAGAGTGGTCAGTGTGCACAAATGTAGGATATCTAGTAATTTAATGTCAAAATTTGTTAATGAAGTAAACAATAGCTAGGAACTCCTTCTCAGTGACAGTATAATTAAGTTTAGCAGGGGATAAGTTTTTACTAATATAATAAATTGCATAAGGTACTTGGCCATCTTGCTGACCTAAGACTGCTCCAATAGCAGTATCTGAAGCATCTGAAGAAATGTGGAAGGGTAGGGTCCAATCGGGTCCTCTTAAGATAGGAGTTGTGGAAAGCTTCTCCTTAAGCTTAACAAACGCTGTCTGGCATGCTTCATTCCAAACAAACTGCACATCCTTCATTAACAGTGAAAACAAAGGAGAAGCTAGTTTGGAAAAAATTTCTATAAATCTTCGGTAGTATCCATCATGTCCTAGGAAACTTCGCACCTCTTTTTGAGTTGCAAGAGTAGGTATATTTTTTATTACCTTGATTTTTGAGGGATCCACCTGAATTCCATCAGCAGAGATGAAGTGCCCCAATACTACTCCTTCACTCATCATCATATGGCACTTTTCAGTGCTTAAAGAGAGTTGGGTCTGTTCATAGCGAGTTAAAAACTTTTTCAAATTTTCCAGTGCTTCTTCAAAATCTTTGCCATAAGGAGTGAAATCATCCATAAAAATTTCCATACTGTCATTAACTAATTCTGAAAATATGTTGATTACAACTCTTTGAAATGTTGTTGGTGCATTACATAAACCAAAGGGAAGCACTCTGTAAGCAAATGTTCCCCAGGGGCAGGTGAAGGTAGTTTTATCTTGGTCTTCAGGAGCAATCTAGATCTGATTGTACCCACTAAACCCATCCAATAAGGAGAAGAACTTCTTTTCGGATAAGGTGTCAAGTACCTGATCGATAAAAGGC
Organism: Pseudotsuga menziesii; assembly: GCA_001517045.1. Taxonomy (NCBI): domain Eukaryota; kingdom Viridiplantae; phylum Streptophyta; class Pinopsida; order Pinales; family Pinaceae; genus Pseudotsuga; species Pseudotsuga menziesii. The sequence continues at coordinate 177,244 of LPNX011144822.1, read as the reverse complement.
AAGGGAAAATGATCTTTTTGTGTTGCCTTGTTCAGCTCTTTGTAGTCCACACAGACTCTCCATGTACTATTTTTCTTGGGTACAATTATGAGCAAGGACACCCACTCGCTATCTGAAATAGGATATATAAATCCTGCCTCCAAGAGATTTTGAATTTCTTCCTTCACTATGTCCCTAAGGTTGGGGTTCATTCACCGTTGAGGCTGGCACACAGGCCAAGAGTCACTTTAATGTAAATATGATGGGTGCACAGATTAGAGGGAATACCCCTCATGTCTGTGTACTCCCAGGAAAATGCCCCCTTGTGTTATTTTAGGAGATTGACCAGGCACTTCTGTTCATCTAGATATCAGAGACTGGGATTAATATTTAGGGTTTTTCCAGACTCTATTTTGACAGGAATGCTTTTCAAATTTTTCAATACTAGGATTATATGTGTGTCACCAACTAGTGCTTCTTCTATGATATTTTCTTGTTCTTCCTTACCCAGAGTAATGTTCAAGATTTGATAAACTTCTTTATTGACTGAGGTGGGTTCACTGATGAAATTATTAATGGAATTGTCTTCAGTTTCATCTTTAAAACTTAAGGCCTTCCCTATAGTTAATAATGGTTGAACTCCCTCTTCTTCCTCTGGCTTCTTCCATAAATAATTTTCAGCTTCTAGGGCTCAGCCGAGCTGGAGGGTAGAGAGTGGGGTTATTTGTCTCAGTGCCATCTGATATGGTCATATACCCAGATCGACAGCCGATGCAAGCATCAGCTGTGGCTAACCAAGGCCTTCCTAGGATTAGTGGGTGTCCTCCTAGCTGTGACTTAGGTTGTAAAACCAAGAATTCAGTAGGGTACTCCAGAGAATCAATTGAGATGACAAGATCATCCAAAATTCCTTCAGGTTTAATGGTGGATCTATCTGCCAGTTCTAAAATGGTGGGAGTTGGCCTAAGATTAGTGAGCCCAAGTTTTCTTACAATTTCAATTGTCATGACATTAATCACCGCTCCTAAATCTATCAGTACATTGGGTATCTGTGTATGCCCAATCTGCAAAGTAACAGTGGGATTCCCAGGATCGTCATATTTATCCAAAAGGGTTTTTCCCATTATCAATGCAGATAATTTCCCCATGACATGAACAGTGGGAGGATATTTGGGTTTCCTTCCTAGTTTCTTTGTGCATAGATCCCAAACAGTTCTAGCATAGATAGGCACATCTTGAAGAGCTTGAAGGAGGGGAATTTTAACTTAAAGATTCTTTAACTCTCCTAAGAGGTAAAACTGAGGTTGTCCCTTTATCCTTGGTAGCATTAATCTCTCAAGATACGGTGGTTGCCTAATCAGCTGGGTAGGCTATGTATCGCTAGATATATCATGCTATATTTCAGTTGACCCATTAGTGGGATGCTCAACATATTCAATGATGGAGGTCGTATTAGATAGATGTTGTGGATTCACCCCTTCTTCATGTACAGGGGATGGAACATCTTTAATGATTACAGACTCTACTATTTTTCCTAATCGTAAGCGAATATCATTACAAGGCATAGGAGAAAGGGAGTAGGTAGGCATGTTGACAGTTTCAAATTTATGGACTATTTTATTGTTTGGGTTAGGATTAGGTTGAGTAGGAAGCTGAGGTCATATCGGTATATTAGGGGCAGAATTGTTCTGCAACTGTAGCTGTGACTGCTGATGAGGATATTGGGGATATTAAGGATATTGAGGAGGGTATGGTTGTTGTTGATGTGGAGGTTGTTGAGGAAACTGATTTCCTGGATGTAAATTCCTCCATTTAAAAGACCAAGAAGTTGGTTGGTGTGGTGGCTAAACCCAGGGGTTCCAAGAGTTATAATTTTGCATTGAAGGTTGAGAGGGGTTCCATTGAGAATAAGATGAAGGGAATTGTGTATTCAAGTTTTGCATATTATTCCAATTATTCATGTTATTCAAAAATGGAAATGAGTCTGGAGTCATTCCTTGGTTTTGGGGTTGCCAGGGCTTCTTTGGTGCAATGAAGTAGGCCAGTTTTGCCTTTAGAGTTGGTGCCTACAGAACAACATTCACTTGGGGAAGTGATGGGAATTCTTTTATGTTGTGGTCTAGCTCACACATTTGACACACTTCTACCTTGTCGAGCGAGCAATCCTTTAGAGGGTGTTCCTTTTTACATCGAGGGCAGAACACACCTAGTGTGAGATCCTCTACTTCCTATTTTTGCTTTTCCCTCAGGACATCGATTTCCGAGGAGATAGAGCTCATCATTTATGTTTTGATTTTCAAGGAGGTTGCCTATCTCTACACGGGTGGCTCCTCCATTGGATGACTTCTTAGTTCTGTCAAAGACATCGTGTTCTAGCTTATCCTATTTGTCTTGCCTGTTATTCTTGGAAGATCCCCTAGAGTATCTTTTCCATAATTATACAATCTTCTCGAAAGACTCCTTGGAGATATCCCCCTTTCCTAACAGGTTTAACATATCTGGTAGTCATCCCTAACCACACGAAGCAGGATTATCTTAAGCACATCTAACCCCATGTTCGTTTATCCAGTTGTTTTCACATTGTATAAAAGCCTCTCTACAAAATCTTCCAGACTTTCATACTTCTTCTGCACCATTTTAAACAATTCTTCTCTCTTTTCCTTGGTGTTGCAATATTCCTGATATTTCTCTAGGAACACCTGTTTCATCTCGTCCCTATTAGTAACGGTTCCACCTCCTAGGCTCATGAACCAGCGTAATGCATTGTCCTTCAGAGTGGTAGGGAAGAGATTCAGATTTTGTGCATCAGTGATGTAGTCATAGCTGTGACAGAGGATATCGAACTTGAAAAGAAATTCATCTAGATCCTCTGCCGCTTTTCCATGAAAGCAAGGCAACACCAATGGTGATATATTTTTCAGAGGGGTTGTCCCTTCCAGCTGTTGAATTGGGAACTGAAGTGTAGCCACCATTCCTTTAGGTAGGGAATGATCTTCAAGATGATGGTTTTCTCCCATCGCCTCTTCCTCGTCAGATTTGTGTCTATTACTCATTCCTTCTTTTGTTTTCTCCTCTTCGTTCTTCTCTTCGCTCTTCTCTTCGTTCTTCCACTGATCGACAATTTTCTGATGGAACTTTGTCTAGTACTCTTCAGTTACAACCTTTCCATAAATGTGATAGATTGGACTTCGATCAATAGATCCTGCTGTACCAACCTTGTCCTCCTCTGTAGGGGTATTTGAGGATGTCGTGACTACTCGTGTGTTCTCCACTGTGGATCTTGATGGTGGCACCCTAGGATCGACAGGGCTTCTTTTGATAGGTGTTTCCTGATAGCAATCCCTGGTATAAGAATCAGTTCTGTCAACAAGATCATCAATGAATGTTCTTCTGCCCAATTGTGGACCTCGACCATGACCGCGACCACCTGCACTATTAGTATTTTGTGGGGTTTTGGGAGTTGGAAGATGATCACGCTTTACCGTTCTTGTATTCATACAACCCAAATCATTCCAACGAAAAGTTAAAAGAGATTGTATAGAAACAATTACAGGATGAAACTAATGACAGTGTTTAATTTTTATCCTTCCCCGGCAACGGCGCCAAAATGTTGGGCACCCAATATGCAAGTGAATTAGAGCTAACATACAGAGTGTGCAATATTTATTGTCAACCCAGGGAAGTCTTGTATTTCAAGGATAACATGCACAATATATGCTTAAACACTTAATTGCTACAAATTAACAATCCTATTCTCTGTTCAGCTATGCTCATCCCAAGAATCCACTTAATATAGTTTACCTTCTAAAAGATACAGTCACAATTACCTTCTGCTGTTCTTGATCTAGAAATTGAAAGCTTCATGAATTCATATCTAAATTATTTTTGTAGAAAATGAAGTCCTGTTTATCAATACATCTAATGATTCACCCAACTATCTTGATTTAATTACTCTATAAATTCAAAAGACAGAAATTGGAATTAGGTCTTTCTAGAAATTCAAGGTACAGGAATAAAGTTCTGTGATTATGAAAATAAAGGAAAAAATTGCAAGGATCTATGGAAACAATAATTAAGGGATCTGGGGATGGACAGGGTTGTTCAACTACCACACAATTGCATAAGAAATATTATCTACATAGTCGACTGTTTTACCATGCCACTACAACTTTCCAAGAGACGCAATGAATAATACACTGTCAATCCACAACTGTCACAGCTTCCTATGGAGAAATGAAATTAAACATTAACATCACATGACAGAGTAAATAAAATGCCTAATATAACTCAGCAATCCTTGTGGGAAGGCGAGCACAACCTTCACACAGAGATGCTGGATGAACACACATTAAAAACCCTTAGATCTAAAGTAACTCTTTGTATTAAACGGGTAGAATGATTACACAACTCTCAGGCACAGCTAATACAATGAATTGGCTATGGGTTCAACCCCTAGCTCATAATAGTTCTCCATATTTATACAACGTAAATCAAAACATCCTATCCCTATTATTGGGAAGCCATGAAGATCTCTGATCTTCAGGCGCCCTAAATTACAATAGCTGTCACAAATGTGGCAGGATGAAAGATAAGAAATATAGGGAAACTATTAATCAACCTAAGAGTAATGATATCTTTAGATCACAGCTATACACGATCAACAACGGACTGTTGACCTCCAAATCTGACACATTCTGTTGCAGCTATCTTTGTACATCTTTTCTTGAGATAATACACTGGGACTGCATTCCTTGGGCAATGGTAGGATGGATGGTGATCAACTTGAGTGATGAATGCCCATCCTTTTCGTAGCATGTTCAGCCCGATCTTCCTGCAGTCAATATATCTCAAAATACATTTATAAACCATCATATGTTAGCATATTGAGAGATATAAATCTTTAATTGCCACAATCATAAGTATTAATAAAATAAGACAATAACCATTCATACCTTGGTGGATTGAAGAGTAGAGTGAGGGTAAAACATTTATTTGGCATGCTCAATTGGGTAGGATAGGGAAAAAAGGAGTGAATAAGGGCGGTAAAAAAGGGCCATTTCGGGGCCCAACATGGAACACCAAGTCTTTTTTCTTCTTCAACTACATCATGAGCCAAGGCAGACTTTGTCTTTCAAAAAATTATTTCATTGGGCACTTCTTTAGGAAATCGAGGTTCAGTGATGTCATGATCCTCAAGTATCTGACTTTCTTCTTCATTCCCAACTAGTTTAATATTCTCTGTATCTTTGATAGTTTCATGTTCCTCTTCATCTTCTCTATCTTTCTTCAACTTTCTAAAAGATGAGTCTTCATCAAATGTTACATCTCTGCTAAGCTCAATCTGAAGGTATCCTGGGATATAGATTCGATAGGCTTTTGACTGTTCACTATATCCCACAAACAATCCCTTATTTCCTGAAGGTTCTAGCTTTGTTCTTTTCTCCTTGGGAATATGAAAATACAGAGGAAAACCAAATATATTTAGGTGACTTACCTCAAGATTTTCTCCGGAGAACATTTCTTCTAGAGTTTTGTTCCCAAGGGCACTATGGGAGATTCTATTCTATACATATACTATTGTTCTGGCTACTTCTTCACACATGTACATTGGTAGATATTGATCATGTATCATGGCTTTTACTGCTTCCATGATAGATAGATATTATTTCTCTCTGCCATGACATTTTGTTGAGGATTTTAGGGAATGGTGAGCTCCCTCTTAATCCCAACTTCCTTGCAGAAATCATTGAATTCATTTGATGTGAACTCTCCTCCATTATCTGATCTTAAAATATTTATTTTCCTCTCAGAGAGGTTTTCTTTTAGGGCCTTAAACTCTTTAAACCTTTCAAACACTTCATCCTTATTTTTCAAAAAATATATCCAAGTCTTGTGGGAGTAGTCATCAATAAAGGAAGCATAGTAAACATACCCACTTAATGAAGTTTTTTGGATTGGACCACATATATCCGAATGGATAATATCTAAGATCCCCTTTGGTTTGTTGTCACTCTTTGGATAGGGAATCTTAGTATTCTTTCCTTATGCACATCCTTTGCATACACCTTTATGCTCTATCTAAATTTCTGGTAGACCAGTCACAAACTTGGTTACTATTGGAAGAGCTCTGTAATGAACATGAGCAAGCCTTCTGTGCCAAAGTTCAAATGGATTTATTGTACTTGTTTCTAAAGCTGAATTTGCATGTCCCTTCAGTTTGTAAAGTCCTCCTTCTTCAATTCCAATTTCTACTACATCATTTATGATCTTTCCTTTTGAACACATGAGAATGTTTCCGTCTATGAAGGCAAGTCTGAATCAGGGATGATTTTAAGGAATCATACTTATTTAAAAGTGTATAAATGTTGGTGAATATTACCAATTCTTAAAATGCCAACTATAAAATGATTGGCGATATTTTCCAAAAAATATTTTAATTTTCGAGGATTTTATATCGTTTATATAATAATTTGGCGATTTTTAGGGTGAAAATTTTTTATCCCATCAAAATTAGGCGAAACAGGGCTTCAAAAAATGCAAAATGGTGAATGTTTTTTGGGAAGAAAGCATGGAAAAATAGCCCACTAGGATAAAATTCGCCCCTAAAATTATTATCCCTGGTCTGATTCCTCTCTTGTCCAAGGCTGAAATAGAGAAGAGATTCTTCTTTAGTCCAGGGACATATAGGACATCATTCCTCTTCATGGATTTTCTAGAATCCAACTTATAGGATGCTTCTCCCATTCCTTTAATGGGATATTGAGAGTCATCTCCAAGCATTACTTTGTGTGGTGAATTTTTTTGTACAAGGCATGATACTAAGTCCTTGTAACCTGTCATGTGTTTGGATGCACCACTGTCTACTAACCAAGTGTCATTTCCTGGTGAGATTGATCATGTTAGGGCAAAAATCAATACATATTCTTCACTAGATTCCTCATCTTTATTTGCTTCCTCTTCTACTTCTTTTCCAAAAAGAAACTAGAAGTCAGCCATCTTAGAATATTTGGCTATCTAGTGTACATACACATTCCAAAAGAAAAGAGGAAAAAATTAGATCCTTCAGGAAAGAACGGTATATTTGTGGGATACTCTAAAAGCTCGAAGGATTACAGAATATACTTCCTAGGATTCAAGAAGATCGACATCAGTAGGGATGTGACATTTGACGAAGACTCAGCTTACAAAAAATCTAGAAAGAGGCCTACTAAAGAACCTGAATAAACAAAAGCACCCAGAATTCATGACATAACCATGAATGAAGAAATTCAAGAAGAAGATCGAGAATTTGAAGAACCTCAAGAACCTATAGATCCACCTTAGGAGAAGAATCCTCATAAGGGGAAACCTGCTTGGGTACGAGAAGCTATCCAAGGTGTAGAAAGATATGGGGCTCTAGAAGAGAATCACAGAGAAAGAAAGAGGACCAGGTCCTGCTCTGGGTATATAGCATTATTATGTGATTTCATCGATAAAGAACCTTTCAACTATGAAGAAGTGGCAGAAAGGAAAGAATGGAAGGATGCTATGATCGAAGAGTATCAATCAATCATGAAGAATGATTTTTGGGATGTTGTCCCAAGGCTAGAAGGGAAGTCGGTTGTAACTTCCAAATGGATCTAAAATATCAAGCATGCTGCAGACGGCATCATAGAAAAATATAAAGCAAGATTTGTTGCTCGTGGCTTTTCCCAGAAAGAAAGAATAGATTATGAAGAAACTTTTGCACCTGTATCTAGATACACTTCCATCAGATCAGTACGTGCTCTCGCTGCAATGATGAAATGGAAGATACACCAGATGGATGTCAAGACTAATTTCTTGAATGGTGTAGTAGAAGAGGAAGTGTATGTGGAGCAACCAGTTGGTTTTGAGACACATGACAGGGAGTCTCATGTGTGTAGATTGAAGAAAGACTTGTACGGTTTGAAAAAGGCACCCAAGACATGGTATGGCAGAATTAACAACTTTCTATCCAATTTGGGCTTTACCAAGAGTAAAGCAGATTCCAACCTTTACTACAAGGTTGAAGATGACAACCCAGTGATGCTCCTACTATATGTAGATGATTTGTTTGTAATAGGTATGGATGGGTTGATTACTGATACGAAGAGGAAGCTTGCTTCCGAGTTTGAAATGAAGGACTTGGGTATGATGCATTATTTTATAGGCATGGAGGTGTGGCAGAATGCAGATGAAATTTCCCTGGGACAAGGGAAATATATGGTAGAGATCCTGAAGAGATTCAGGATGATGGACTACAAGGCCATGACCACACCTATGGCATCAAACCTGAAGCTATTGAGTGATGCTTCATTAGAAGTAGTTGATGCTACGATGTATCGTCAGATGATTGGGTCCTTGATGTACCTGACAAACACGAGACCAGATATTTGCTTTGCTGTGAACACCTTGAGCCAGTTCCTGACAGATTCAAGACATGTTCACTTGGTTGCTGCAAAGCATATTCTGAGGTACTTGAGGGGTACAGTTGATTATGGGCTCAAGTATAAGGTGAATCAACAAATCAACCTTAAATTTTATGTTGATTCATATTAGGTAGCCAGTGCCATCGATAGGAAGATCACTTTAGGGTGTTGATTTAGTATGGGATCAGGTGTGATCTCTTGGTTTAGTAGGTGTGTCCTATCATCATGGTGGATGTGAGTGCTGGCCTTTCCAAAGATGATAGTAGGTGTGTCCTATCATGCTGGTGGACGTGAGTGTTGTTCCCTTTCATAGATGGTAGTAGGTGTGTCTTACCATGATGGTGATTGTGAGTGTTGTTCCTTTCCACAGATGGTAGTAGGTGTGTCCTACCATGCTGGTGGATGTGAGTGCTGTGCCTTTCCATAGATGGTAGTAGGTGTGTCCTACCATGCTGGTGGATGTAAGTGATGAGCCTTTCCACAGATGATAGTAGGTGTGTCCTATCATGCTTGTGGATGTGAGTGTTGTGCCTTTTCACAGATGATAGTAGGTGTGTCCTATCATGATGGTGAATGTAAGTGTTGGGCCTTTTTGACAGGGTTGTGCAATGTGTTCTCGCATGGTCAGATGTGAGTGCTCAGCGTGCCTTTTTGAAATGGTGTTGGATGTGTTCCTCTCATGGTCATATGTAAGTGTTGGGCGGGCCATTCTGACTTAGGGTCAGATATAAGCACTGAAGAAGACCTACATGGAGGGTAGGCCTAAAACCAGCATGAAAAAGGGCTGGCTTTGTAGAACTTCATGTAACGAGAAGAATCATGAGATAGCACCCATGATGATGATCCAGATCCAGTGATGATGATCCAGCAGTGATAATCCAGATCGAGTGATGATCCAGATCTAGTGATGATGATCTAGATCAAGTGATGATCCAAATCTAGTGATGATGATCCAGATCCAGTGATGATCCAAATCCAGTGATGATCTAGATCCAGTGATGATCCAGATCCGATGATGAAGATGACTTGAAGATGAAGATGACTTGAAGATGAACATGACTTGAAGATGACGAGGACTCGTTGATGATCCATATGATACAAAGAAGAAGAATTGTGCTGATAAATTGTGTCGAGAGAATACCTTCCTAGTTAAGAGGGAGTGATGATGTATTTGTAAGTTTGGAATGTATTCATTAGTATATCTTATGTATTGTACCCCGATGTTTATTCCAGGATGTGTCTATAATGTATTTGAGTCATGTCATGCCCCAATGTTCCTATCGAGAGGTTCTATAATGTAAAAAATTCATGTCAAGTCATTGTGGGTAACCCTCCTATTGATCAAGGGTTAAAGTCCCCGTAGTTTCGGGGCACTAGGGTTATTAGAATCTCCTAGAGAATCGGCCCTAGTGAGTTATTGTCAAGTCGGGAATTAGTATAAATAGAGATTGAGTCTCTCTATTTAACACACACTCACTCACACTCAGTTGTAGTGCATAGCTGAGGAAGAATAAGTTGTCGGGGCTAGAAAAAAAGAGGCTACTGCTGTCAGGAGATCATCTTACTGTTTTTGGGTTTTACTTTTGGTGCTTGTTCTACCTCTGAGGAAGTTGTGGGGTTTTCTCCATTTATGGTTTCCCCGAGGAAAAACACTATGTTCATTGTCTCTTGTGTTTGATTGATGAGCTTGTTATTCTCCCAGTTAAAGATACTAATATAATGTTATATTAATGTTAAAAAATCTAACACATCAAGCCTACTGCACCGACATTAAATGCTCTGCAGCATGCTAAATATTGTTTTCCGTATTTCTTGACTTTAAGTCCATTCAAAAAAGTTTTAATTGAAATTTCATTGGATACAATGTAGATCCAATCACTATGATGTATAACTAAAGCCTGATAAAATATATCAAAATATTAATTAGAATAGAATCATGTTAATCTAAAATATTAATTAGAATAGAATCATGTTAATCTAAAATATATTAAGCCTTGCATCAAGCAGAAGCATTGTATCAAGGGTTGGAAAAAATAACCAAATGAAAATCTTATGTGGTTTAGAATATTTTAATTCAAAATGTATTTATATTTATTTTTTTGGATTTTGTTCTCTTTTAACATTCACATTGAAGATTAAAATGATATTTTTTTTTCATTTTATTTTATTTTATTAGGGATACTATGATATCTATGAAAAAATTCTTTAAAAGAACCTTTACCACTTAAATTATGAGAGTATCTCATTTTTTTAATGCAATTACAAGACACTATTAACTGAAGATAACATAGAAAAAATACAAATATAGATGACCACATCTCTATAAATATTAATTTGTTTTATACTACATTAAATAATTAAGCAACTTTATTATTTATCAAAACAAAATAAAAACTCTTAGTATATTCTTGTTAATTTAAAATAAGTTCTACAATAAAATTATTTTGAAGTGTTAATAAAAAAACTAATTTCAAATACTATTTATCAAAATAATCTAAATATCTATATATACACTATATATGGTGACGAGTATTGGTAGTTTGTGTAGAGAATATTGATAGAGGGTATATCGAGGTATAGTTAGAGTTAGAGGTTGAGGTCGACTGCTATTCCGTCAAGGTAGAGGGCAGACATATCTAAGTTGAAGCAAGTCTGCCAGCCCGTTTATTCAAATCCCATACATTTTTTATTAAACAATCTAGCCAATAATGAACGAAGCAAGGGGTTTTTTCTTTATTGTTGATACCTCATGAAATTGGTTCTACAATGGGTTGGTCCTAAAGGTTTACCAGGGTTGACTTTCAAAATTTGCATATGAAGGTTGGTTGATTGGCATGGATGGAATAAGGAATGGTTATATTAATCAGTGTAGAGAAGACCAACATGAGTTTATAGCATGATAGGAAAGCATGCTCCTTATCATTGATCCCAGATGGCAAAGAAAAAATTAAACTTTTTATGACAAAAATTAAAAGTAAGTTTTACAAAAAAAAGACACCACATGTGTGATTCACTTGATATGGGATACATCCACAGAGAAACAACCAATTTTTTTTTTAATATGTCCAACAAAATGAAGAGATACAACTTGCAACATATATGTTGCAACATCCTCTTCAATCTCTCAGAAAGTCTCTCTCAAACTCCACTCAGCCCTAATATAATTCCTTGTCTAAAAGATGGTTACCTTCTAGGGAAAAAGGACACAAACATAATCTCTACCACTATATATGTAACCTATTGATGAGCGATCCATGTTGACTATGACTATATTTACATGGAAATCATAGATGCGTTCGAAACGTTGGATAATGATGGGGGTAAGAGTGTGAGTTTGTACACAATTCTCATGCAAATCTATTGTCTCAATGCCTAACACCCACCCATTTATATGGAAGATAATGGATACCAAATGAACTTATGTCAATATGATATTTCCATTTAGGGTTAAAAGGCCACTACATAGGGCCTATGCTTAGCTTTGAATTGCTAAGCTACATTGGAATCATAGACATCTTAAAGATATTTGACAAGGATGGGGATAAGAGCATGAGTAATGTACACAACTCTTATCCATACCCACTATCTTAGTAATTGATATCAATAGAACTATTTGGACTCCCTTTCCAATGAGTGTGTTTATCCATGGCTACAAACACCCCTCCAAATTAAAAGAACAAGGGTTGGCTCAATCAATTGAACCATCTACCAAAGGAATATTGTTGAGAGGCAAGCCATAGTTCGTAGGTCCAACTTCAATTGGATCCCTTGAGGATACTACTCCCTATTGTGGTGGGTTGTTAAGCGGCCCTCCATATGGATATTTTAGGTAATAGAAGGGGATCCCATGAGGCTTTCCTTAGAAAAGAAGGATATTGTCAAACAAATGGAACAAGTGTGATTGAAGATCTCATTCTTAGTTGATATAGACACATAAGATGACATAATAAATACATTATCAAATTAGTGGGCCAGTGACAACCAAATATCTTGTCATTGGTCATTTATGGTATCCTTAGACTTGGATGAAGAAACTATCTTTTCACTACAACAAAACCCTATGATTATCGTCTCTTTTAGCTTCCTTTTTAGCGTCCACTATCACTTTTAGTGCATTTTTCATCATTTTTTTGACAAAGTGGACATTTTTCTACGGGATGGTGCTTTTAATGGCGTTATTTGCATCCCTTTTTAAAATTTGATGCTATTTTGGATGCTAATTAGCATCCCAATTAATGTCCCTATTAGCATCCCAATTAGCGTCCCAATTAGCATCCCAATTAGAGTCCCAACTAGCATCCCAATTAGTGTCCCTTTTTAAAAGTTGGTGCTATTTTGGATGCTAATTAGCATCCCAATTAAGGTCCCAATTAGTGTCCCAATTAGCATCACAATTATCATTCCAATTAACATCCCAATTAACATGCCAATTAGCATCCAAAAAAGAATCCCATATAACGGCCATAATAGCCTAAAAAAAACGTCTTGAATAACATAGCACCATATATTAATCCAGGGTTAGAAACATGAATAGCACCATGAATTTAGGCAAGAAAACATCCAACATAGCGCCAAGTGTAGAGCTAGGAATTGCGCTTAGAAAACATCCAATATTGTGCCAGTTGTAGAGCCAGGTATAACGCCTGGAATAATGCCAGAAAGTTTGAAAGGAACTGCATTAGGAATCACACTAGGTTTATAGCTAGGAATTGTATTCGGAAAATGTCCGACATAACCTCAGATATATCAATGCTAATGTCAATGATCATGATTCATGTGATAGTACTTTTGGATCTTGATTTATTATAGTGGCACCTAAATGATCGTAATCATGGTAGTTTTGGATATTGATTAATCCTTATGAGGGGAAAATTACCTTAATTTCACCGAAATTGCTCTAATGGAATTTGAGTGTCCCCAACAACATTTGATAGACCCTAATTGCATATGATTGACCCTAACAACATGACGTTGATGCATTACGATAATTATGATGGAGCATATGGACATGATTTGATAAGCATAAGACTATATCATCCATTCTTGTCAGGTAGTAGGGCTCCTTGCTCATTATTATCACAATTATATTAATTATGACATTGATGCTGACTACAACGACGAAAATGATGTTGATTTATTGTATGATGATGATGACAATGTGGATGTCAATGATTATTATGCATGTGGTAGCAGTTTTGGATCCTAATTGATTCTAGTGGAACCTAGATGTCTACAACGACGTCTAAATGAACCTATTATCATTGAAATGACTGCAATGACATATAAATGACCTTAACAATTACATGACATGAATTCTAATGGCTATGAGTGATTAAGAACACTAATGACATATGAGTGACCATAATGATAATGATGACAATGATTTTTTTGATGATGTACTTAATGCTGACTGATGATGATAATGAGGATGATGATCAAGATGATGTTGATGTACCATACGGCATTAATGATGATAATGATGACAATGTCGATGTCCATGATAATGATGCATGTCATAATACTTTTGGATACTGTAGGACTTGAGATATTGAATTTAATAACAAGTAATATAGGTTGTGAGGTGTTGAACATAAACAAATATTGTTATCCATTGGGTTTTTCATTGACTAATATGAACATTAGGTTTAGTAGTTCCCCGACTCCCAACCCCCCCCACCCCCCTTGCAGAAAGGTAGTACAATACCACCTATCATGGTGCTACCAAAATGTCACCCTACAATGTTGTTGTAACACCCCGGTTTTGACCCCGTTGCATTAAATGTACATGATGTATATATTGTAAATGATCACGGTGTGGAGCTAAAGGCCAAGGCCCCACCATTGATCGGTTATGTTATGTTTTGAGATTTAAATTTGTCACCGATGGTATATCAGGGCATGCGGCATATATTATGTTGGTCATCATGTAAATATGCATCTATAATTAAAACGAACACAACCAGCTACGGTCGTGGCAACTAAATCGAATGGGGCATGATTTTCACAAGGATAAGGGTGGGGAAATTTGTCCAGCTTTGGCCAATGGGTTGAAAATCCATGTGTCTTCTCATTTTGTTTTATCCCAACCACCTTCAGTTAATAATTTCTGCTGGTAGCTGAGGGAAGTTATGGCAGTTAATTTTTTTGAGAGTGGGGTGGTAGGACTGTCAGTCCATGCCTCCACGCACACTCCACCCATAGTTGACTTCTGAATGGAAAGGAAAAATGCACCCTTCACCCACGCAGATTTTTCTTCCTCTCTCCACGAGTTGCTGAACACCCACGCACTGAATTTTCGCGTCCTTCCTATTGTTTGTTCATCCACGGGCAAAAATGGAGCTGTTTTTCCTCACGCAGGACCTCCATTGTCTGTTCCTTTCCTCACTAGGTCAGATTGCTTCCTCACGCACAGGAATTTTCCTGGTTTCCAGCTGATACAGCGAGCTGAGAGCTGTGCCTTTTCACCCACGATTTCCTGAGAAGAGCCATTCACGTCCTCAGCTGTATGTTCTCCTTATAGATGGGTATGGTTGTGCAATTTCTGTCATTTTAATGTTGAGATTGGGACTATTGTTCTTCCCCCCTGTTTACTGTTTAGCTGGGACTGTGTAATTCGATTATTGGGAGTCGTTTTGGCCACGAGAGGGCCAAGAACGACTCAGAAATCGTTTTCCCTGTTTAAGCTGTGACAGCTAAATTAATTTCCGGAGTGCAATGTTTGGTCTTCGGACTGTGAGAGGAGCAGAGATATTGGCTTAGATTTTCTTGATAAACCTGGTGGCTGGAAACCACACAGACAGAGCTAGAGGGCTGGCCTTCTTCTCCATCACCCCTGAATAGCACTGGAAGGGAATGCAGGGCCTAAGGGACTGTGTCGCAGAGAAGGGACTGATTCCTTGTGTTGGGTGTGTTTGGGCGTTTTAGAGGTCAGGATAGTTCTGGTGTAGGTGTTCTTGGCTCTGTAATGAGCTCACCAGCTTAGCAATTTTCCTTCTCCAGCTCCTTAATGGCCTGATAAACCCAACTGTGTTGGTTTGGCTGTGTTTTTGTATATCCCTGGCTATGTGTAAGCCTGCTAGTTCCCTTATTCCTTGGAGAATCATGCCCAGGTCGGGGGTGGCAGGGCTACTAAGAGATTAAGGAGCACGCTGGCCTATGGTTGGGTGGAACGTTGCAGCGACGTAGCGGGTTGTGAATCAAGTTCATCATAAGATAAGTGATTTTATCCATTTTACTTCTGCAATCTTAATTTATGTTGATGAATTTGATGAACATGTTAAATGAATACATGCATGTATGAATGCTATTGTTTTCCGCTGTGTATGAGGATTAAATTGCATCTGTGCATGATAAAAAATCCTGTGTGCATATTTTAGTTCAATTTTTGTTTAAGCATTCTGTTTCAACAATTTTCATGCCTGTACATGTTCATGGGGCTCTTAGCCGCTGTGCTAGTGTAGTTGGGTCGCATCCTCCACTTCGGGCAAGGCACAGGGACGTGACAGTTGTTTTCGACAACCCCCCCATCCACTCCCTCATTTTTACCAAGAACATCCAAGGCACAAGAAATGCTAACACAAAAGCTACCTTTCCTTGTACTCTTAAGAACATTTTGATCTTGGCTTAAAATGGAATGAAGAAACAAGAATTTCAATAATTCTCATTGTGTTACTTTGAAGAAGTGGATCAAATTTTTATACATCTTTGGCCTTATAAGCATACATCTCTCAAGGAAAAAACCAATTAGTTGCTCATGTTTTATGGCCCCTATCAAATCTTCCAGCATTACGCTACACTATTGACCAATGTTTGATTCCCATGGGATAGTTTCCACTCAATATATTGTTAATATCATTCACGATCTTAACGCATATTTAATAGGTCACCTTTAGCTTGTGGTTGTTATCTATTTGATGTTTTTTTGTAAGATATAGTATATTTATACTAATAAGAAGGAAATATAAAAAGGATTAGGTTTATGTTCTACCTCATGGGAAAACGAACCAACTACAAGATAATAAATTCTCATTTGTGACCCACATTCTCTTACTAGTATTAACTTTAGTTTTATCTACGGCAAGAGAATAAAAATAATACTCTAAAATAACTTGGACAAAACTATGATAATTGTAAATTAAAATGAGACCTTAATAGAGACTGATCTAAGAAGTTGGATTATCATTAGAAATGGAATTCATGGGCACCTCGTGTCCTTGGGAATTTTTAGGAGCTCTTGCTACAAAGTCCAAACCAATGGCATATTTGACCAAAAACTTGGGCTTAACATCCAAATTTCTAATATGTTACCGTGTTTCATCTATTTGCAATACTAACTCATTTCGTTCCTCTCAATAATATTTTTCCCAAGAGCAAATTATAAGGCCACTGTATTTAAGTATTTAGTTTCCCTACAGTGAGAGGTACCCACATCCAAGACCCAGGGTCCCATCTCTATCTCAATTTCCTTCACCTTGATATAATCCTGCTCACCCTTAACCTAGTCTTCATTAACTTGAGAAAATTATTGTTGAACATTGGTTGGAATTTATTGAATGTAGGTGGCCTCTACTTCCATTGCTTCCAACTTGACCATAGGATGTGAATTACAACCCCTACCTCTCAACATGTGTTGCCCCTGACCTCATATTTCCATGGGATTTGAAGCTCGAGACAAGCTACATTTCTAGGGATGGCGAACCTAATTAATGGGGAGATAATTGACGAAGAGATTTTACCTTTTTGAGGAAAAGAATCCAACATAAATGTAGAGAGGAAATGAATACATAAATAATCAAATTGAATTACAATTCCAATAGAGAATTCCCTTGGTGGATAAAATAACCGTATGGGAGACTTCCACCCCAATCCAAGAGGAAAACCCAATGAAGGAAAAGAGATAGGAGAAACTACAAGTCGAAGAAATTGTGCTATGAACCCTAGATAGTCTACATCTTAGGTTGGTGAAATCCCAAATGCTTCTCACTCAAAATTATGAGTCCTGTCTGTTAGTTGTCATCACATATTGCTATTCCAATTGTAATTAACACCCATGAACCACAATAACATCAACCAACTTGTCATAATTGAAAGCACCATCATGGAGGGAACTTGCATAGAAAATACCCAGAGCTTGCAAAAACATGTCATAGTAATCATGCATGCAAGGTATGAAGATCTTACAGTAGACTTCCAAACTTGTACCTCTGCATTCCACCCTCTTTCCTACTTCCTCCACTATGTTATAAGGTTCTATTATTAATAAATACCTCATCACATCACTTGTTTTCTTTGTTCGTCAAGTGGCCCCATCTTTCTTCCATATCACCCCATCTCGAGGTTGTCTACTTAATGTCAGTATACCCATATCTTAGAATTTCATTACACATTATTATCTTATTTCCACAATAATATTAGTTCCGCATTAATTATTTTCTCTAATGATTCAATGTTCCTAATTGGGGAGGACCTTAATCCTACTTAAGTTTTCCAAACATTAATCTAGAATTTGTTAGGGATCAATGAACCCATATACATTAGTTATATTGCCCTTTACCCTTGAGTCAAAAGTATAAATTGCTAGTCATCCATCAAGAGGTAGTAATTTGGTTTTCTGGATCCATGTTTATGGGATCCTACATAATTTCCATAACTCTTGAAAATCCTCTCAGTCCTCTAGTCGAGCAGTCACATCCTCCCCATATCATTTTAGTGAATTTATAGATGTTGTACACTTTTCATTTTGTTTCTTGAATAAAAACTACTTCTCTAGTTTTTCTACTCTTATTTTGTTTTTCAAAATGCTTTGTTTCTTAGGTGCATTATTTTCCCTTACGTTCCATGAGATAATTTTCATTTAGAAGGCCTAGGCGTTTGAAGAAATGTCTCCATAAGTGAGGTTGTTTGTCTTGGCTTAATTAATTGCTCCCTTTTCTCCTTCAAGTTATCACAGACAAGTTTCTCCCCCTGTTCCAACTTAGACTTTTTCAACATTGTGGTATTTGTGTTTATTCATGATTTTTTATGGGAACTTGACAATCCTTCAACATTTCTATCCTCCCATTTCCATTTATCATGTTCTAGTGTAGATTCAATAGTTTCTAACTTGAAAGCGGAATTATAAATGTTTTGTTATAATTCAAGGATAATGAATCCATGTCCACTTCTTCCACATCATCCTCCTCCTCTTGCATTTAATTCTAGTATATATATATTCTTTATGCTCTCTTTTCCTTTTTTTTTTCAGCGTCAAGGTCATTTGCAATATTACTATTTTACCATTGCCACAATCTCATTCCTTATCCTCTGTTGATTCCATTTCATTGGTGTGGTTTATATCATAAATTCATTTAGTTTCATGTATATAGCCTCTTATTTTGTCTCCTAGTTATTTTTTCTTCCTCCTCCTCTCCTTGGATATGATTTTAATTTGTTGTTTCATTAGTCTATATTGTATCCTTCATTATTAGTTTCTCTTTAGTTTAATTATGATCTTGATTGTTTTCTTTATATATTCCTTGAGATTGGGTTTATATCCCTACTTCTCCATCTTCTCATGGTTATTCACCTCATGAGTTAGTTTAATGAAGGAAGGGACCTTGGTTGGGGTTTCTTAGTGGCACCACCTTCCCTTTCCTCTAAACTACTACACAACCACCATAGTTCCTATTTCCATTATCCTCCACTTGCACATGTTTAACATTAAGGGGTTTGTTCCATAGTTAATTGCAATGCTAATTCCATTTTATGTTAGTGAAAGGGGATATTCTCATAGCATAGATCTTGGACCCATCCATTGTCCACATAGTCTATAATATTTTGGATTATGACTTGAGAAAGTTGTCTCCTTCAAAGGTACACTTTTGAACTTTAATTTGAACTTTATGAATCCCTCTCCTAAATGTCACTCTACTACTTCTTGTTGATGGTGGTCATCCCCTTCATCTCGATGGTTTGTTTCCTCCTTGTCCTTTGCTCCCAAGGTATTGAGGATTCTAAAGGATTTGCTTGAGATTTATTATTTAATTCTAGATATAGGTACCATACTAATTGACACCGCCACCCCTCAATGGAGGAAAATTTTGGATTCAACCTAAGTCTATCTATAATTCTAGATCACTCTATTGAGTTTTTCTTTGATCATTCTATCCACATATAATAAGTAAATATGATTTCCTCCCTAACTTCCTAGGTCATCATTCATCATCTTCAATGGTTCCTTACCATCAACAATCTATCATCTACATAATTCATTTGACATATAAAAAATGATTTATTTGATCTATATTAAACTTTAGTAGCATTTTATTATTTTATAGTCTTAGTAATTACTTGAAAAACTTACTTTTACTCATGGGAAAAAAAAGCTTCTAAACAAGCTTGAATTATTATCCATTTATAGCCAACGGAAAGTGAATGGCCATAAAAAAGCAAGAAGCAAGATTTGGTTGGGAGTTGAAAAACGTATCACTTGGTTGTTTCTATATTAAGAGAACTTGTGTCCAAAAATAGTGTTACTAGAATAATTTTATATATTGAATTGTTTACATTGTTCTAATTTTATAAAAATTAAAATAAAATGAATTACCTCTATTAGGAGACTAAATGCTTTCCTTTATGAATGAAGAAAAACAATTTAGAAAATTATTTTATCAAATTCTCTTCAAAGTGCATCATGGATAATACATAGAAAACTCCACTTTCGTGAAGGATTTGCTCCAGCTTGGTATGTGCAAGTTCGGGTACAATAATAGTTGAGGAATCCAAAACAATCCATACCTTTCAAAACCATCCTTATTATTACTTCTTTTGACAAAGGAAGGAGAGAACATCATAGTACAATGTCGAATCCAATGTGTTTTTTAATGAATTGCTTGTACAAAGGGCATATTATATTTATCTGGCCTTTTAACTCAAGTCCTTTGGAACAAAATGTCACAATTTCAATTACACCATTGATGCAACATGTTAACCTTCATTTTATTTTTATTTTTTTTATGTTGGAAATGATTCTATGTTCCACCTTTTGTTTGTTTCCTAAGTTTATCACTTAAGGTACTTCAAATGCATAATGTCAACACATTTACTATTGAGTTGTGTGTGTCACTATTAGTAGTTTGTTTTGTTCCACCCTTGACTTCCAAAGTTCATAATCAACCAAATAAACGAGTACATGAGTTTATTGTTATTTTTTAATCAAAAAGTAATATCCATGGATGCAACATGTTAACTATTATCTCTAAGGTTTTTTGACCTTTTACCTTAAGATTTTTTATTGTGATAAGTTTTTATTTTTAAATTTTCACTTTGTCTTATGCCTTATTCTCTAATTGAATGCCATTATTGTTTTCTTTCAGTCTTTTCAACCATCAAAATATTCACTCATTTAAAGCCATGAACCTATGTATGTGCAAGAGGTTTTATATTATAGATTGGACTGTTAAATCTGGCAGCATTTTACGAACTGGCATCATCGTTTCAAAGAGTATTTTATTAAAATATTGTTATTCATAATTACCATGGTATATAAATGAGATAATGAAATATGGTTATATTCATGTTATTCGGTACTTGGTATGAACATGCCTTAAAAGCACTCCTGTCCACAAAATTATAAATTTTATCGTGTCATTCATGGGCTTGTACAACAGTTTTGATTATGAAATTAAAAGCACTCCATGCAATGAGTATTAGTACTAATCGTGGAAGGGTCGACATAATTCATTTTTTTTCCCTAAAATTTGTTTTGTTATTTTTCCTAAATGCTCTGGCGAAATGGGAAAAGGACATTCAGAGACCTGTTTTTATACTATCAACATCCATTGTTCAGGAACAACGAAATCAAGGTTTGAAACAACAAGGGTTTGTTTTGAAATTTTGAATGTTCGTGTTTGAAAAGGGCCAGGTTATATTGTATAAGTTTCTCTACGTTTGAAAGTGAGTTGCTGCAGTATAAACTCCGTTTTAAAGAGTATAGTGTGAAGGGGTTTTAGAAATGTTGAAGACAACAGAGGAAGAAGATCCAGAAGTCATGGTAAAAAGAAAACCAGGAGGCTTAATTTGCAGGTTGGAGCCAAATAACACAGAGTGGATAATGAAATTTCCAAGATCATCCCAATTAATGAAGAAGGTCGGATGGTTTACCTTCTGTGAGAAATTACAAGGTTATCATTCACAGGTAACCATGTCTTTTATTAAAAACTATAAAGATGAAAAGGTTCAGCTTGAAAGTTTAACAGTTAGGGTAAATGAAGATTCTATTGCTGAGGTAATAGATGTTCCGACACAGGGGGAGATATGGTTTAAACAACAGGATTTCCAAGGAGATTACAGTGAGTTTTTGATGCCAGGATTTGAGAAATTAGATTCGAAAAATGGCATCGATGTGAGCAAAATAAAGCCAAGTTGGAAGATTCCTTTAGAGATGGTACAAAACTATATCACATGTGATGGTCGGTATGACATGGTGCTTAAATTCCATTTGAGGTTGCTGATGCACCTTAATGGAGGTGTATAGCTCAATCTCCCATTTTATTTATTAAAAATCCTTCAAAAGATGATTTCAAGGGTTCAGGGCCATCCAAAGCATACCGTGCTCGATCAGTCTATCATCAGGGTTTGATCAAGCTATTGATTTTATCACAGTTGCATAGGGAAGGACAAACCTGGGAAGCTCTATTGACAGAGCTAGGGTTCAAAGAAAACCCTAAAGAGAAAGGAAAAAGGATGATGGAGGATTTAGACCAGCAAACAACAAGTCACAAAAAACCAATTCAAACTCCTAAAAAATAAGGAAAGGATATTACAGAGAAACCAATTCAGGAAGGTTTGTGTCCTGAAGCTTCATTCACAAATGAAAACCCTGAAAAACTAAGTGTTATGCTAAAAAATATAACCTCAAAAAATGAAACTCGTAATGAGCTATTGAAGACAGAGAACGGGGATATGAAGCCAAGGACTAGGTTAAGAAAGAAGCGGCAGACAGAGAAGAGATCAGCACATGAAGATGACATGGAAATTGTGATGATAGATGATGCTCTCAGTGAATAAACTGTACATACATCTAAGGACCAATATTGTTCAGATATTGAGAAATTTATTGATGTTGAAGGAGTTGCAGGGCCTATACCTGAAGCCTTTTGCACAAATAAGCAAGTTAATTCAGAGGATTGCTCAGCATCAAGGACTCTACAGGAAGAAGAAGTCCATATGAAAGAAGAAGACCTGGAAATATCTCCAGAACTAAACCAAGTTAAGAAGTCTTTGCAGACATACAAAGAACAAACTAGGTATCTACAAAACATTAATGAAAAGTTGATGATAGCCAATAAAAGACTTCGAGAAGATCTGGAGGATAAGGAGACAGAGTATCAAAAGTTACTGTCAATATCTAATGATATTCTAAGGGAAAAAGGAACTATTCAAAATCAACTTGAACTCATCAAAGCTCAGAATAAGGAGGAAAACAAAGATGCTAAATTTTCCATATTGCAAAAGTGTTCCCAGGTTTTAAGTGATTTAGCTATATTAGCAGAGGATTCCAAAAGTCTTTAGATGTCGAATTGTAGTTTGCTTTTGAAGTAATGTTGTTTATTGACAGATGTCTTTTTATATTACACTTGTACTTAAACACTATTTAAAGGGGATTGACTTCCGTATTTTTGAGAAGGCTCGATCCATAGAAGTAGGATCTTATAGTTAGCTTAAACAAACAAATATTTTGTATTTAAGGAGAGTCTCTAGATGAGACAGGTGGTGACAATTGGAGTTATGAAGATCCAGTTTTGATAACTTTTTGCATGACATGAAATACTCTACATCTTCAATATAGGTTCTACCTTGATATGAGTATGATTATGATTTGTCTGTGTATCTTATGAATTGTGTTTCTTATGATTTATCTTGCATATGGTCCATTGAGTCCCATTGCAATGATTCTTATCTTGAAATACAATTATCTTTTAAACTTTTAAAAAACAGAGACAGTCTCATTTCATAATTTCATGATCGTAGTCCCTTTGATATTGGATTTTGTATCTTGTTTTATGTTATACAGTTCTTTGATGATTGTGTGATTTTCCTATAGCTTTGATTACATACCAACCCAGTTTTATTTTGACTTCATTGAATTATATTCTTGAAAAAGATTTCTTTAAGCTTGAACCCTTGTAGTATAGGTTCAACTTTAGGGATAACATCTTCTCACGCCGTTGCTGGGGACGAAGAAAGGAAAGGACATCTTCCCTGGGTAATCGACATTCTTATGAAATTGATTTTGCAGGGTGAACAAAATCAGTCAGATCTGTTATAGACTACATCAAGTCACCTTTAAAAAAGTTACAGTGGCTTCAAAAAAGATAGGAACTCGAGCAAATCCCTCATCCCCTTTAGATCCAGGAGTCTCTGATCCTGAGCAGTTGTCAAAGGAGGCTAGGAGAAATTTAATTTCTACTTCATCAGAAAAATTCAAATAGCCTGCAGCCTTGGAGATCCCTGAATCCTCATCTATTCTAGTTCCTTCTTTTGACCCACATTCAGAAAAAGGAAGAGAAGAGTTAGACCTGTTATTTACCCCTTCCCAAATTGACAATTTCTGTGTCTTTACAAATCCTTTGCTGTCAGAGAAGGTTAAACTCGAAGCATTACAAACATGAGCTTCCTCTTTATTTTCAACCCATATTACTTTGGTTAAGACTATCCCAGTGAATCAATCAAATCCTGGTAATTTGTCTCTCTCATCACTGCAGTCAAGCAGCCTTCAATGTAATACAAATTTAAACATTTCCAATCCTAGAATGGCTCAGCCTCAAAATCGAATGGTTGCTATGGTAGTAGCAAGATATGCCCCACTTGTTTTACCCCAGCCTCTAAATGCTCTCCCAGCAGGAGACTATCAAAAGTACCTTCCAATATTTAATGGCCAGGGAGATGCTACTGCAGAAGAACACTGGAATACATTTTGTAGTTATGCAGACAATCACAATTTTGAACATGAGGATGTTTGGATGAGGGTTTTTGTTCAAAGTTTAGATGGTGAGGCTAGAAAATGGTTTAGGGAATTACCACCAAACTCTATAGATGTCATAGATGCTTTAGAAGAAGCATTTATGAGACAGTGGGGGGACACTAGAGATTATTTGTATTACATGACAGAGTTTAGATCATTAAAGAGAAAAAAGAATGAAGCCGTGGGAGATTTTTCCAAAAGATTCAATAAAATGTACAGTAGGATTCTAGCTGAAATAAAACCCACTGAGAAAGCAGCAAAGCTAACTTATGCAAACTCATTTGATCATGAGTTCTCTTTGCTATTAAGAGAAAGAAAATCTATGTCACTTCAAAATATGCAAAATGCAGCATTAGAAGTAGAGTCAAATATTTTAGCCTCAAATAAACTCAAAGAGGAAACAGAACATCAAATTGTTGACAAAAAGGGTAAAAAAGAAATCATTACATCCAGCCATACAGGAAGATCATCAGATAGCAAAATGGATGAAATGAATAAAATCATAAAAAATTTGTCTGCTAAGATTGATAGGTTGGAAATGGGAAATAGAAATCAGAATAAACCCATACCTGAAGGTGAAATAAATCAGAATTAGTTTAGAAGACCTTTTGCTCCTAGGTTCTTGCCAAGAGAAAGACGAAATGATGATATCCAGAGAGACAAACGAGAAAATGAAGAACAAAGGATTCAACCTCCTTCTCAAAATAATAATGTCAGAGATGATGAATCATATGAAATAGATGAGGGGGAGTTAAAGATGACTTGGAAGAGCAAGAACATAATATTAGTCAATTTGATGGTGATTCTTCCTCTCATTTTCTGACTAGATATGATTATCAGTATGCTATAGAAATAGATCATTATGAAGAAGATGATTATCAGGTGTCTATGCCTGAAGTTTGTCAGGAAATACCACAAAAATCATATGGTCTAAGATCAGGGGTAAAACATGCAGCACAAGCTAAAAAATTGGTGAAAGCTCATCCTATTAAACAAAATATGTCTTCAAATCATAAACAAATTGTAAATGAAAAAAAAAGATGAAGTTGTGAATGTTGAGGAGGTAAATAAAGCTGTAAGTGGTTTTAGTTTCGAGCATGAGCTTAATAAAGTGAAAATCCCTGTACCTTTAATAGAGTTGATTAACAGTAAAGTTTACAGGGAAGCATCTTTTAAAACTTTTAGAAATGCAGTGAATTCTACTCCTATCCCATCCGATGAGTTCAATTTGCAAGATGAAAAACCTACTATTATTGTAGGGTCAAAAAATTTTGATCAGCCTGATGATAATTCAGAATATCCTCCTCCTTTTTATGTAACCTTTTTAGTACATGATCAGCTATTGCATAATTTTTTTCTAGATTCAGGAGCTTCACATAACCTCATGCCAAAAGAAGTCATGGAAGATTTAGGATTGAGTGTTACTAAACCATACCATGATTTGTATGCATTTGATTCTAGGGTAGTGAAGTGTATTGGGGTAATCAAGGATCTAGTGGTGAATTTAACCCAGGTACCTATGAAGAGTGTATTGATGGATATAGTTGTAGCAGATATTTCTCCTAAATTTGGTATGTTATTGTCTAGATCTTGGGCAAAGAAAGTAGGAGGAACTCTGCAAATGGATCTTTCATATGCTACAATTCTAGTATTTGGAGGAGAATTCAGAAGACTTTACATAGAGGTATAGATGGCATATTTGGTAAGTGATAGTAGATACCCTAATAATCATCTGATCTATTCAATTGATGAAAATCTTGGTTGTTGTATGTTGCAATTAAATGATGAAATTGAAGGGGTTTTACAAGTACAAAAATATATTCCAGTTCAAGTAAAGAGAGAGGAACCAGATGGATTGTGGCAGATGTATTTTGATGGTGCATCAAGTAAAGAGGGGGCAAGAGCAGAAGTATTATTGATTTCAGCTAGAAGTGAGGTTATTTCCCTTATGTACAAATTGGAATTTCAAGCAACAAATAATACTGCTGAATATGAGGCCTTGATTCTTGGGTTAAGAGCAGCAAAAAAATTGGGTATTAAAGAACTTGCTGTATTTGGTGACTCCGAATTAGTTATTCGGCAAGTAAAAAGAGTTTACCAAGTAAAGCAATATTTATTGAAAGTTTATAGGAATGAGGTTTGGGATGTAATTAAAAATTTCTTTATAGCCTTCAATATAACTTTTGTCCCAAGAGAATATAATGAGACAGCTGATTCCCTAGCTTTAGCATCAGCTTATTTCAAAGTTCCAAAGGTAACTCATCTGAAATACCCAATTGATGTAAGGTACAGACCCGCCGTCCCAGATAATATCAAACATTGGAAAGTTTTTAATGATGATCAGGAAATAAAAGAATTTCTGGAATTTATAGGTGAATTTTCAGATGATACAGTTGATCATGAATAGGATTCAGAATGGTTAGAAAATGAACCTTGCAGAAATAATTCAATTGCTGATCACAAAATTGTTGAGTTAAAAGGGAATTTCATTCCTAAGGGACTTGTTCCGTTAGAAAGATTGTTTTCAAAAGATGATACACTAATAAAACCCACCTTGCAGACTACTGAGGAGAATATTATGGAGTATAATATTGGTTCTGAAAATCAGCCTAAGATGATAAAATTGTCAGAATCGCTGTTAGATGAAGAAAGAAGAAAATATGTTGGTTTGCTGAAAGAATATAGGGATATTTTTGCTTGGTCATATCATGATTTAAAAACATATGATGCTAGCATAATTCAGCACAAAATTCCTCTAAAACCAAATACTAAGCCTTTTAAACAGAAGCTTAGAAGGCTTAACCCAGCATTGCTACCAGTAATTGAAAAAGAGGTAAAAAAACTACTAGAAGCAAAAATTATTGTACCTCTAAGGTATTCATCTTGGGTTGCGAATTTGGTGCATGTATGTAAGAAGAATGGAGACATAAGACTATGTGTAGAATTCCGTAACTTGAATAGATCTTGTCTCAAGGATAACTATTCATTACCAAAAATAGAACATATTTTGCAGAGGGTTGTAGGATCTCACAAAATTTCAATGAATGATGGATTTTCTGGTTATAACCAGATTGCAGTTCAGCCGGAGGACTGAGAAAAAACAGCATTTACAACTCCATGGGGGACCTTTATGTATGACAAAATGCCCTTTGGGCTTATGAATGCAGGCGCTACTTTTTAGAGGGCTATGGATATAGCTTTTGTGGGTGAAAATGAAAAATTTGTAGTGATATACCAAGATGATATCACCGTCTTTTCCAAGTCTGATGAAGATCATCTTAAACATTTGAGGCAAGTTTTTATTAAATGCAGAAAGTTTGGTTTATCATTAAACCCAAAAAAGTCTCACTTTGCTCTGACAGAAGGCAAATTGTTAGGGCATATTGTTTCTGCTGAAGGAATAAAGATAGATTCAGAGAGAGTCAAGGCCATCTTAAAAATCAGTATTCCTAGAAATAAAAAATAAATTCAATCTTTTATTGGAAAAATAAATTTTCTAAGATGGTTTATTCCCAATTTTCTAGAAATAATTAAGCATATCACTGAAATGCTTAAGAAGGATATGGAGGTTAAATGGTATAACCAGGCTAAACAATCATTTGAAGCTATAAAGCAGGAAATAATAGAATCCCCAGTATTGATAGCTCCTGACTATACAAAATATTTTGCAATTTTCTCATTTGCATTAGAAGACACTATAGCTGCTGTATTATTACAAAAGAACTTAGATGATTTAGAACAACCAATTTCATTTTTTAGTAAAACATTAAGAGACTCAGAGCTGAAATATAATATAATGGAAAAGCAAGCATAGGCATTAGTTAAAGCTCTTGAATTCTTCAGAATATATGTTTTACATTCTAAGGTTTTGGCATATGTTCCAAATTCAGCAGTCAAGGAGATTTTAGCACAGCCTGACAGTGAAGGAAAAAGAGGCAGATGGATAGCTAAACTTATGGAGTATGACGTAGAAATTAAACCAACAAGGTTGGTAAAAGGCCAGGGATTAGCTAAACTTCTGACAGAATCAAATTGTCAGTTTTTAAACCTTCATGTGATGGCAGAACATTTAGAGCAGGTTATGGCAACAGAACACAGTAAGCAACAGATTTATAGTAGGTATGGTGAGTCTGATTGGTATAAAGATATTGTATATTTCCTTTTGTACTTACAATGCCCTCTGGAATTGAATAGAAATGAATGCAGATCATTAAAACTGAAAGCAATGAAGTATGTTTTAATAGATCATATTTTGTACTAGAAGGATCCGGGAGGAATATTGTTGAGATGTTTGGAGAAATCCGAAGTTGATGCTATTATTTCAAAATTGCACAGTGGATTTTGTGGAGGGAAAAAGTATTGGAAGGAAACTACATTTAAAATCCTAAGAGCAGGATATTATTGGCATACCCTTTTCTCAGATGTGTATCATTAGGTTAGATCATGTGTGGAGTGTCAAAAGTTTGCAGGTAAGCATAAACTTCAGTCCTTACCTTTGAAACCTATTTCAGTGAATGGTCCATTTCAGCAGTGGGGTCTAGACTTCATCGATGAAATTCATCCTCCCTCTAGTGGACAGCATAAATGGATTCTAACTACTACTGATTTTTTCACTAAATGGGTGGAAGCAGTTCCTACAAGGAGAGCAACTAAACAATTCATAATTACTTTCCTTCAAGAAAACATTCTTAGTAGATTTGGATGCCCTAGGAAATTAGTTACTAATAATGCTCCTGCTTTTAAATAAAAAAAGATGGTAAACTTTTGTCAAGAAAATAATATTAACTTGAAACAGTCCACACCATACTACCCACAGGGAAATGGATTAATAGAATCCAGTAATAAAAATATTGTAAACAGTATCAAGAAAATGCTATTTAAAAACAAAAGGAGTTGGGATACCAAACTAAAATTTTCTCTTTGGGATGATAGAGTAACAATTAAGAAGTCAATTGGGACATCCCCTTTCCAATTGGTATATGGAATTGATGTTGTTTTCCCTGTTCAATTAGTGACCCCAGTCATTAAGTTTATGCAGGAAATAAAAGAAGAACCAGATGATATAAGAAGAAGAATGTTTCAGATAATTCAATTGCAGCAGGAGAGAGAATTTATCAAGAATACAGCTGAGAGACATAAAAGAAGAATGAAGGAAAGCTTTGACAAGAAAATTAAAAAAGAGATGTTTGCAGTGGGTGACCTCGTTCTCAGGTGGGATGCATGAAAGGAAGAAAATGGTAAGAATGGGAAGTTTGAAAATTTATGGATAGGGCCTTTTTCAGTGATAAAGATCCTTGGAAACAATACTTTTGTCTTACAAAATTTGAAGGGTGAGGAGATTGCAGATCCAGTCAATGGACGTTTTTAAAAGAATTTTTATACATATTGAAAGACAAAGTGTTATTGTACATATTCACTGTATATATCAATTTTTCTTTAAATAAGACTCCAACCCAATAAGACAGAAATGACTTTAGCAGATTTCTGAAGGCACTAGTCAACATGTTCTCAAAGTTTCACAGGAAAACTTTGTCCCCAGATGGAGCCAGATGTTATCTCTAAGGTTGTTTGATCTTTTACCTTAAGATTTTTTATTGTGATAAGTTTTTATTTTTAAATTTTCACTTTGTTTTACGCCTTATTCTCTAATTGAATGCCATTATTGTTTTCTTTTAGTCTTTTGAACCATCAAAATCTTCACTCATTTAAAGCCATGAACCTATGCATGTGTAAGAGGTTTTATATTATATATTGGACTGTTGAAACTGGCAGCATTTTACGAACTGGAAACATTGTTTCAAAGAGTATTTTATTAAAAAATTGTTATTCATAAGTACCATGGTATATAAATGAGATAATGAACTATGGTTATATTCATGTTATTTGGTACTTGTTATGAACATGCCTTAAAAGCACTCCTGTCCACAAAATTATAAATTTTATCGTGTCATTCATGGGCTTGTACAACTGTTTTGATTATGAAATTAAAAGCACTCCATGCAATGACTATTAGTACTAATTGTGGCAGGTCAACATAATTCATTTTTTTCCCTAAAATCTATCTCGTTATTTTGCCTAAATGCTCTGGAAAACTGGGAAAAGGACATTCAGAGAGCTTTTTTTATACTATCAACGTCCATTTTTCAGGAACAGCGAAATCAGGGTTTGAAACAACAAGGGTTTGTTTTGAAATTATGAATGTTCATGTTTGAAAAGGGCCAGGTTATATTGTATAATTTTCTCTACATTTGAAAGTGAGCTGCTGCAGTATAAATTCCGTTTTAAAGAGTATAGTGTGAAGGGGTTTTAGAAATGTTGAAGACAACAGAGGAAGAAGATCCAGAAGTCGTGGTAAAAAGAAAACCAGGAGGCTTAATTTGCAGGTTGGAGCCAAATAACATAGAGTGGATAATGAAATTTCCAAGATCAGCCCAATTAATGAAGAAGGCCAGATGGTTTACCTTCTATGAGAAATTACAAGGTTATCATTCACAGGTAACCATGTATTTTATTAAAAACTATAAAGATGAAAAGGTTCAGCTTGAAAGTTTAACAGTTAGGGTAAATGAAGATTCTATTGCTGAGGCAATAGATGTTCTGACACAGGGGGAGAGATGGTTTAAACAAAAAGATTTCCAAGGAGATTACAGTGAGTTTTTGATGCCAGGATTTGAGAAATTAGATTGGAAAAACGACATCCATGTGAGCAAAATAAATCCAAGTTGGAAGATTCCTTTAGAGATGGTACAAAACTATATCACATCTGACGGCCGGTATGACAATGTGCTTAAATTCCATTTGAGGTTGCTGATGCACCTTAATGGAGGTGTACAACTCCATCTCCCATTTTAGTTATTAAAAAGCCTTCAAAAGATGATTTCAAGGGTTCAGGGCCATCCAGAGCATACTGCTCGATCAGTTTATCATCAAGGTTTGATCAAGCTATTGATTTTACCATAGTTGCGTAGGGAAGGACGAACCTGGGAAGCTTTATTGACAGAGCTAGGGTTCAAAGAAAACCCTAAAGAGAAAGGAAAAAGGATGATGGAGGATTTAGACCAGCAAACAACAAGTCACAAAAAACCTTTTCAAACTGCTGAAAAAGAAGGAAAGGATATTACAGAGAAACCAATTCAGGAAGGTTTGTGTCCTGAAGCTTCATTCACAAATGAAAACCCTAAAAAAATGAGTGTTATGCTAAAAAATATAACCTGAAAAAATGAAACTCGTAATCAGCTATTGAAGACACAGAACAGGGATATGAAGCCAAGGACTAGGTTAAGAAAGAAGCTGCAGATAGAGAAGAGATCAGCACATGAAGATGGCATGGAAATTGTGATGATAGATGATGCTCTCAGTGAAGAAACTGTACATACATATAAGGATCAATATTGTTCAGATATTGAGAAATTTATTGATGTTGAAGGAGTTGTAGGATCTATACTTGAAGCCTTTTGCACAAACAAGCAAGTTAATTCAGAGGATTTCTCAGCATCAAGGACTCTACAGGAAGAAGAAGTCCATATGAAAGAAGAAGACCTGGACATATCTCCAGAACTAAACCAAGTTAGGAAGTCTTTGCAGACATACAAAGAAAAAACTAGGTATCTACAAAACATTAATGAAAAGTTGATGATAGCCAATAAAAGACTTCGAGAAGATCTGGAGGATAAGGAGACAGAGTATCAAAAGTTGTTGTCAATATCTAAAGATATTCTAAGGGAAAAAAGAACTATTCAGAAGTAGCTTGAACTCATCAAAGCTGAGAATAAGGAGGACAACAAAGATGCTGAATTTGCTAGATTGCAAAAGCGTTCCCGGGTTTTAAGTGATTTAGCTATATTAGCAGAGGCTTCCAAAAGTCTTTAGATGTCAAATTGTAGTTTGCTTTTGAAGTAATGTTGTTTATTGAAAGATGTCTTTTAATATTACACTTTTACTTAAACACTGTTTAAAGGGGATTGACTTCCCTATTTTTGAGAAGGATCGATCCATAGAAGTAGGATATTATAGTTAGCTTAAACAAACAAATATTTTGTGATTAAGGAGAGTCTCTAGATGAGACAGGTGGTGGCAATTGGAGTTATAAAGATCCAGTTTTGATAACTTTCTGTATGACATGAAATACTCTACATCTTCAATACAGTTTCTACCTTGATATGAGTATGATTATGATTTATCTGTGTATCTTATGAATAGTGTTTCTTATGATTTATCTTGTATATGGTCCATTGAATCCCATTGCAATGATTCTTATGTTGAAATACAATTATCTTTTAAACTTTTAAAAAACAGAGATAGTCTCATTTCATAATTTCATGATCGTAGTCCCTTTCATATTGGTTTTTGTATCTTGTTTTATGTTATACAGTTCTTTGATGATTGTGTGATTTTCCTATAGCTTTGCTTACATACCAGCCCAGTTTTATTTTGACTTCATTGAATTATATTTTTGAAAAATATTTCTTTAAGCTTGAACCCCTGTAGTCTAAGTTCAACTTTAGGGATAACATTAACATTGCAATATTTTGTATGTTGCATTACATGTAGCCTTAGATTAACTTCATAAATGATTTAGAAATTAAATTCTTTAATATAAAAATATATATTCTAATTAAAAATTAAATTCTTTAATAAAAAATTATATTAGGAAATTAAATTTCTTGATATATATATATATATATATGTTTTAATCCAAAAATAAATTCTTTAATAAAAGTTTTTTTTTTTAATAAAACTGAAAGACTAATTTTTCACTAAACAAAACATTTAAAAAAAGTTGGAAGGACAGAGATGAAATGAAATTCCAACATGATGCTCGCCCTTCATATTTCTCGCCTCTACCATTTTTTCTGGCTTCTACCAACGAAGTGTCCCTTCAATTTCCCTGCCTCTACTAGTTTTGCAGGCTTCTACCAACAAAGTCGGCATGCAAAAGCTACCGCCTCTACCATTTTTTCAGCCTTCTACCAACAAAGACGACATTCAAAAGCTATGAACCATAGTGGAAAAGTGTGGTCATGGAAAAGCTTTCCATGAAGAAGCTTTTGCTTGGAGTGGAAAATGGTGATCATGCCAAGAAGCTAAGCGTTTTTTCACAGAAGTTTCACATGACTATAGAAGGGTCCAATTGTAGGCTATCATCGAGCGATTACGATGGGACTCAAAGCTGGAACTTTATGCTAGCCGCTGCGGTTTAGGTTAAGGGATCAAAAGTGATAAATATGTAAATCAAGACTGAGAAGTGCTGCTCGATCTCTATAGTATCCATATCCAGCAGGAATAAATAAAGGTAACTACCTTACCACAACATCCTTACCAAGTGGGGGAGCTGAACAATCTAGATCCGGAAGGAAAGGTAACTACCTTACCACAACATCCTTACCGAGGGAGGGAGCCGAACAATCAAAGCATGGTTTTTTTTTAACTATAATTGTCTACCTTTCGATTGAACTAGTTGAACTCGTTAGGGTACATTGAATTGGATCTTTTTTGTTCATATGGCCCCTGAATCGGAATTGGGATAGATAAACATAGATTGCACCGGATTTAACGACCTTAGTATTTTGTTATTGTTATTTGCATTTGCCACATCAAATTATATAGTTCTTGTGCCCTATTTAATACCCGATTGTCGTCCAAGGGTTTGTGTGAATGTTTATAGATTTTCATAGGGTTTCATTTCCATTGCGTAGATTGCAATGGCTATCGGCATCTTTTTCGATTTCCCAATATGTGCTAATATTTTCTTCTTCATCCTAGAATTGCAAAACCTGGTTGATGCACGGGGATTCTTTGAAACCCTCCACGAGAAATCAAACCGTATCATATATCAGTGTTTAAACCCAAGGTCAAGCTATCATCCTATGATATATCTGTTGTTAATGGAGTCAAATAAGATTCTAGCGGTAGTGGAAAAACAATTGATAATCAATGCCATCTGAAGTGTAAAGAGGTTGAAAATCAACGATTTGTGAATGCCATTGATTATCCTACAACTGTCCTTGCTTCAGAGCTTGGGGATCACGACTTGGTCAAAGTAAACCATGATAACATGTAATACACATTTGCAGAAGTAGTTCAGCTTCACAAGAGAGATCATCATTGCAGAGTGGGAATCCCTATGAAACTAAGGCAAGGATACACCCATTTCAAAAAGGTAAGCATTATGATTTGGAAGGAAAGAGGAAGAATAGAAGCTCGTATATGGATCCATACTCAGAAGAGAATGATGAACATGAGGCTATTGCTGTCGTTAGGGAGAAGCTAGGTGATGAATATTGAGAAGATGGTCCACCACTGAGTGTTGAATTTACCCCTGGTGCATTCGATGACTCAACATGTGATTGTTTTTTACTCCCTTTTCACCCCATTAATCTCCGTGGATGAAACTAATACAATACTGAAATGCAGTGTGAGTTTAAAGTTTTAAACTTTATATTATGAAATTAGTCTAATTAATAATCTGCTTGGAAGTTTTGAATTGTTGTTATAAAATTGTTTTCTTGCCACTGATATTTTAATTGATGTATGCTTTCTTGAACAGAGCCCCACTACTAGGGTAACATTGTTGTTCAGGATCACCATAGAATGCCAAAGAAGATGATGAACAAGATTATTGCAAATTAAGTTATTAGTCCTCTTGTATGGCATTATGTACTCTCCACTGACTGAGTTTCCACTATCAGTCTGCCACACCCTTGGAAAGCAAAAGTCATCGTATCACCATGCAAGTCGAACATCGAGTACAGCTGTAAAGTTTACTATATCTCTATGCTGTAACTAAGATGCATTCGGCTCTTACATTGCAATAACTTAGTGTAATATGCTTGTGATCTAGGAATAGGGATAGGATAGGTGGCACCTCTATGGAGCTACTAGTTTTCATGTGTACGTAGTAAAAAGACACTAAAGCTTTTATGATTTTGTCCATACTTAAGGATTGAATTTAGATATAATGGAATTTGTATTTTACTCTGGCAAAGAAAAGTAAAAAGTGAAAGTAAATACATCTATATATCTGGATCACCGCTTAGGGCAGCTCAGATCGCGTGGGATATTAGCAACCACAGAATCAGATCAAGGTCTTGAAAAATAGGTGATATGACCATTCCTGTGAGGGTAAATCTGACCACAGTCATCTTATTTACATTGGGATCTTCCAGAAAATAAATAAATAAATGCATGAACTATTTTACCGAAAGTGAGCCTCCTCGATTTGCTGATCAGAACACTCTTAAGTGAGCTTATTCTTGTTGTAAATATTTTGAAGCATGTTTACCGTTTAATGTTGTAAACATTAAAATATGTTTACTGTTTTATGTAGTAAAAATCAAAATGTGTAGATGACTATTATAATAAAAGTTAGGTTGCATATTAAAACTAAGTTATTAGTCCTCTTGTATGTCATTATGTACTCTCCACTGACTGAGTTTCCACTATCAGTTGCGTTTCAAATTTTTGTATTTAGATGCCTTTGTTTTGTACCATCTTGGTCAGTATTGTTACATATTTTTGTTCATATTTATGTCAGTTATCTAGTTAAAATTTGAAAAAGACCTTAGCAGTAAGGACTTCTTAAAGATCCAAAAGGTGCATCAGACTTGACAAACCTTTGTGATCTTTAACTTTTAAGAGGTCAAAATTTTCTAGATTGTAGAAGCATTATTGAATTGAGAATGGTAATCAAGATGCAGATCTTGTAAGGATTGCTCGTGCAGATGCTTAATATATATATGTATAAGAATTAGTCCGCAAGGAATATAGGAGGCTAAAAAGAGTTTTACATGATTCAATGAATTTGTTTGCTTATTGATGTACATAAAACTTGACAAATTTGGAGTTCTTTACACTACAAGTATATTGATACCTTTGGGCCTAGGGTAATTCTAAGGAAGTGGAAAAAACTACCTTCATCTAAAACAGTGAAGGATATAAATGAAATCCAAGGAAACTTTGGTAATACTCACTAAACAAAATTTATATATTGCCCTTGTTAATTTGAAAATAAAAGAAAAACTAATATAGTCAATTTGAGAAAAAAAAGAAAAACTAAAATGGTCAATTTGAGAATAAAAGAAAAACCATGCTTTAGGAGATGAGCTTGATTAGATTCCTAATTGTTGTTTGGATTTGGGTTTCTCTATGTATTCATGCCATTTTTTGCTTTGAATATAAATACTTCATGTGTTGCCATTGTTTGCTTTGTAAAACGAGAATCACCAAAACCTACAAGATCTACTAGGTTTTTTATCAAAAGCACTAGGTTTTTATCATGAAGTTCCACCCACTTATTTAATCTTTCACAGTATTGTTGAACAAAAATAAATGTATATATTTCATAGTATTTTTGAAACCTAAAACCAACAATAACAAATATAAATGTAGTTCATCAATTTCTCAGAGATATCTATACTGCCAAAATTTTGCACCAAGCCTTCTCTATTCAAAACTCATGCCATACAGGTGGGGAAAACCACATCAAGAATGGTACCCTGGTGCTCAGCTTAACAATCCATCAACTTCACCAATGAATCAATGCCAATTGGCACCTTTGGCTAAAACTTGACAGTGTTTAGATGTGTTTTTTCACAACTCCAAAGGTCAAGGGATTTCCACCATAACTCGATAAGGTATGCCGGTTTATTTTTCATCCCCATTTGTTTTCCCTTATTTGATGCATGCAATGTATGTTATTGCTGTTATTTGCATTTGCCACATCAAATTATATAATTCTTGTGCCATGTTTTAATACTTGATTGTCATCCAAGGGTTTGAGTGAATGTTTATACATTTTCATAGGGTTTCATTTCCATTGTGCAGATTGCAATGGCTATCGACATCTTTTTCGATTGCCCAATATGTGCCGATATTTTCTTCTTCATCCTAGAATTGAAAAACATGGTTGATGCACGAGGATTCTTTGAAACCCTGCACGAGAAATCAAACCCTACCATATATTAGTGTTTAAACCCAAGGTCAAGCTAGCATCCTATGATGGATTTGTTGTTAATGGAGTTAAACAAGATTCTAGCGACAGTGGAAAAAAACTGATAATCAATGCCATGTCAATACTCATATGAAGATAATGAATTTATTACATGATATTTTGAATGAGTGATGATATGCTGTGATATATAATATGTAAAGTGACAAGACTTATTTTTATGTATTGTTTACATACGATGGTTTAATATTAATATAGGCATTCAATTATATTTCAAGAATTATAAATGCTCACACATATTTTACATGTATTTTTATATATGCATATCCAACCATATTGTATCCAGTTTGTTCTCATATATGTACATTAATCTATCTATATCCTGGTAACTTTAGCTTCTCACTGATAACCAGATGAATTATCATATCTAACTTATGTTAAGTATTTGATTACTAGCAATATAGTAGGTCAGACTAACCTAAGCTTCTTGTTGGTTTTTCTTAAACTTTACGCTCATTTCCTTTATATCCAAATGAGAGCATAAAATACGCTCTACAGGCTGAAATGCTTGTTACTGCATTTGTTTTATGGGAATCACCCATGTCCTGAAGGATACAACTTGGAAAAGTTCCCAGAAAATGACAAGAAATGGATGCCAACAAACTGCTCCTAGGGAGTTCTTGGAATAGTTAGTATTTTAGAAATGGTTCTAGTCTTTTCTCTAAAATTTCTTTTTGATCCCTTTGATCCCTTCATCATAATGAATACCATTATCCACTCGATGTAGTTCAGCTACATTACTCTTTTGCAATTGCCATTTTTGATGTTCAGGAAGATATTGTAGATTCTCAATGCTAAAAATTCCTTCCATAATACCTTCAACCCCCACCCCCCAACATATTTAGTGAGTGGTCTATTCTTGTTCTGCCTTACAGATCTTTAAAGACATTGGAATTAAGTTTCCTTATAGCATGATCATGCTATTTCCCAAATGCATTTACACAGTTAATTCTCAATTCTCATGCTTTTAAATGCTTGAATTAACAATTCACAATTCATTGCAATGATATAAAATCTGTTTCAAGGCACACTCTCTTTGTTTTCACTCTTGTTTCCCCACTCTGTTAGAACTGATCTTATGCAGGTAACTGTGTTGGTACATAAGTTATAACTTATCTCGTGTGTAATCACATGCAGCTAGGACCAATAGTAGAATTGTTTGTCTACTAGAATAAGGTGCAAGATATTACATGTTTGTAACCAGGCTGTCATAATTTGGCTGCTAGCTAGACTGGTGGAACATTGCTTTTTTCTCTAGTCATGTGCATGCACTAATGTGTATTGCTAATCACATGGCTTATCAGGTCCTGATATAACCAGAATTCCCAAGCTACATGATTTTAGGTAACCAAATTGGTACTATTACATTGTCATCTTCTGATACATGCAACACTGTTGATGTTGATGAGTGTCCTTTCTGGTATTACAAAATCCTCTTTCTCTATTTCCTTGGTTGACCACTAGATACTCAAAGTTGTGTATTGATCCTTTTTACCATTATAGAGGACTCTGTAAGTCAGGTTCTCAAATTCTTAAAGGGTTCTAGCTCAATGGAAGAGTGCCTGCCTTACAAGTAGGAGGTTGGTGGTTTGATTGCTCCATACCCTAATGATATTATAATATCGGTTAAATACTTAAAACGACTAAATTAGTGACCAAAACATGAGAGACACGAAACTAGGCATTAAAAAGGATGCAACACATGGTGCTAATGATGAAGCCAAACATGGCATTAATATGGTAGCAAAATAAGACGTTACTTTGGATGCAAAACATGGCGCTACATAGGAAGCAAAATATGGTGCAAAAACAGAATAAATATTTGGCGTCATTTTGGTAGCAAAACATGACGCAAAAAAGGAAGCAAAAATTGATGCAAATTTGGAAGCAAAAATTGGCACATATTTTTAAGTAAAGCATGGTGCAAAATGGGATGCTAAAGTGGTAGCAAAAATGGATGCTAATTTGGATGATAACATGGTGCGATTAAGGATGCAAATATGGCACTAACGGGGGTGTCATTTAAGAAGGAAAAGTGGACACTCGCTAGGAAGCAAAGTAGGACGTTATTTAGGAAGCAAACCTCGACGTTGTTTAGGAAGCAAAGTTGGATGCTATTCTGGAAGCAAACCTTGACGTTGTTTAGGAAGCAAAGTTGGACTCTATTCTGGAAGCAAAAAAAGAGACGCTATTTTTGACATCATAAAGGATGCTATTTAGGAAGCAAAAAAAGACATTTTTTGGAATGCTTTAAGTTTTGTCCATGACATGTCCCATTTAGCGTCTAGTTTGACCACTCAATGTAAAAAAAAATTACACTAAAAATGGATGCTAAATGGGATGCTAATTCCAAGATTTGTTGTAGTGTTTGTGTTTCAATTAACAATTCCAAGAAACGACACATTCTATTGAATGTTTATTGAAAAAATTGAAGACTTCATTATATGCATTCTTGTTAATCTAACAACAATTTATAGAATCTCGTATTAGGATCTACTCGTTTTGGTCATTGTAATTACCTTTGCTAGGAAGATTCTATGTTAGAAATATGATAGAAAAACAATCAAATATAATAAATGAGGAAATAAAACACATACATGAATAGTACAAGAGAGACATCAATATACGTGGTTCACTCGATATGGGTTACATACACTGAGAAATAGCCATTCCTTCATTTTATTCTGTCCAACAAAATGAAAAGATACAGCCTGAATTACATATGTTGCAACCTCCTCTTCAATCTCATGTAATATCTCTCAAACTCTACCATATCTTTCATTTAATTCCCTCTCTAAAAGAGGGTTACCATCTAGGGAAAAATACACAAATATGATCTCTACTATCACATATGTAACCTAATGATGAACAATCAATATTGACTTTCATAATTACAAAATTTTACAAGAATTTTTTCCATAATATTGCCTTTTAACGATGATGTTTTTTTAGAAGGATATGATTTCTATATATGTCTACCTTAGCTATTCTAATTAATTGTGTAAAGCGCATTTAGGAGCACGTTTTCAAACAATTAAAGTATTTATAATTTTTTTTAATTTTTTTTTAATGTACTTCCCAATACTTGATTGCTAATTGTTAAACTCATTAATGTAATCAATGGTATAAGAGTGAGCACTTTGTTTCTTTGTCTATGGAAACCTAATGAATTTTTGGGTTGGCTACAAAAATGAATGATCACTATAAATAAATTCATTTCAAGAATGAAAAATTTCATGATGGATGGGCTGGTGATGAATATTTTCATGTATCCATATGCATCAGCCATGAAATGCAAGTGATAGAGAAAATAAGTTTATTGTCTTAAAGGGTGACTAGAAGGTAGTGTGGGAATGATGTATATAGAATTTTTTGGCCCATTGTGATGAGGACTTTAGCAAATGGATATCATTTAGAGCGGGGAATTGACCTTTTCACATGAAAATGGAAGCCATGCAACAACTTAACTGAATAAGATGATGGTCATCAACAAAACTCTTTACTTCTAGCTCTTCAACAAATGTGATATATTGTTTTTTATTCGCACTTGGGATCACTATTCCACATTTACCATATGTAGGAATAACTTTCAATTTATATATATGAATATTGAAAATTGTATTTATGCATCATACACAAGATATACGGTGGGTTCTCATGGTTGGTTTGGCTGACACTTTGGTTATGCGCTTTTGACATATCATGGCTCATAAACATAGTTTTGACTATGGTAGATTTCAATACATGGTAGACTTTCAAGTTAATATAGACAATGGATTCAATGAATACCCAATATTTTTTTCGAATATTTAAACAAGAAAACCTTCGATTCGACTTTTATATCATAACTTTGATAAATGTAGAGTTTTAGTTTGACCTAAGAAAGCAT
This sequence comes from Pseudotsuga menziesii, assembly GCA_001517045.1. NCBI lineage: Eukaryota > Viridiplantae > Streptophyta > Pinopsida > Pinales > Pinaceae > Pseudotsuga > Pseudotsuga menziesii. Next base: position 135,938 of record LPNX011144822.1, on the reverse strand, counting down.
CGAAAAAATACGCTTAAAACCCAATTTAACCTTAAATTGTACAAATTACAGATACAATCTTTAGACTTGGGTAAATGTAGAGGTTTAGTTTGGTTTAAGAGAAATTCTATTACAATGCCAACTATATTTAATTTGTTGTTAACTTCGTCTACATTTAATATTTGAATTCCTATTTGTGATATTTGGGATTTTAAAGTTCACATTTCCTTGGATTTCCTTGCAAATCTAGTAGCTAGTTTGTAATGGTACTCATGGTACAAGTCTAGGTTTACAACATGGAAAGACTTTAGTCCGTGTATTTTTTTTGAAACTTTTTCCGATAACACCAATTAGATTTTAGTTTCCGTTTTTCAACCATTTAGCCTTGGAACAAAAACCTATCCAAGATTATTGCACCTTTTTGAGGCAATTGCTAGTTTATTTTATTTAAAAAAAAAACCTACAACTTTTTTCTTTAAATTTTGTTATTACATATATAAATAAAATATGTTAAAAAATATAATTATTACATATATTAAAAACATATGTTAAACGACATAACTATTACATATATAAATAAAAATATGTTATTACATATATAAATAAAATATGTTATTACATATATAAGTAGAATATATTAAACGATATAAAAATCATTAAATATATAAGTAAAATATGTTAAACAATATAAATATCATTAAATATAAAGACCATTTAATCCATATAAAGATCATTTAATCGATATAATCATTACATATATATAAGTAACATATGTTAGTAAAAATATGTTAAAGGATATAAAGATCATTAAATATAGAGATTATTTAAGGGCATAATGGATGCAGTTTTTCGAAGAATTATAATGATGTATTGGTCAAGTAAAGATTATTTAATGGTACAATGGGTGCAATTTTTCAAAGAATTATAATGATGTATTGGAAGTAAAAAGCTCAAAACCAGTTTTAATACAATAATTTACCATTTATAAGTTAATAAAATGATAAAGTCATTTAACTAAGTTATGGAATTTGTAGTTGTTATGGGGGCATTGTGACTGTCAAATAAAATTAAAATTTTTTGTAAGTCATTTTTATGAAGGATAAATTTATTATTTAAACTTACTTTTGAAGGGTAATATTTTTTTAAAATGTTATTATTTACTATTGTTAGCACTAAAACTTCATTATAATTATTATTAAAAATATTAATAAAAATTATATTTTCAAGTTTCCAAATTCGAACTAGACTTTCAATAAAAAGAAAAATATTAAGTTAGTGTTATTTCCATCATTCATGTCTTTCTATTTTGTAAGTTTTCTTGATTTTTCTAGAAAGCAGAAAATGCCATTTAACAATGATTTTTCTATTATTTTTTATTTTTTTACTATTGCAATGAGAAACTACATGGTATAAATTTCAGTGCTCAATGCTCAACTAAATGATTTGAAACTTAGGAGTTGGAAGTTGGAAGCCCTTGCCACTTAGTCACAGTCATGGAAAACATTATCAAAAAAGCATTAGACATGGAAAGCATTATCAAAGGCACTGCTTGTTTGAAATTTTTTTGTTTAGATTTACATATTTGATTAGAAATTTATTATTTTGAAGAAATATTAGAAAACATTTCCTTGTATTTTTATAGTGATATCTACCATGATTTATGTAATGTATATAGATTTAGACTCAAAGAGTATTGATTAATTTTCCAACCAATGAAAATTGCCTCTAAATTTATAGAATTCATCATAGTTTTTCTCTACAAAAATTCAATCATAAAAACCTAAATCAATTATATTTTTTAGATGTTGTAAAAGCTTATTAAAAAAAAATTAGATTTATAGGATCTATCATACTCTTAGTGCAAAAAACAACTTAGATGTATATTAGTTTATATCATTTTCCATTATTTAATAAAAAATTTCCATTGTTTATTAAAGACTATCTAGATCTTCCATTATGTATAGCATTTTAGGTGCATTTATTTTGCAATTACTTTTTGTTGGTGGGTTGTGTGATGGTATAAGATACATCATAATCTTATAGATCTGTTACCTAGTTGCAAGTAATTTTGGATTTTAAAGTTTTTGGAACAGAGTTTATTGGTGAAAATTTAAAATTATCCTTATTTTAAAGATTGCATTTAATTTGTACCCCACCTATGTGATAAAGATCAAACTACCCATCTCCTAAACACAAATGTTTCTATTCTTAACCGCTCTTGATGATGTCTCAGGGGTATTGTGGATTCTTAGCCAGACTTACTCCTTAATTATTAATTGGATCCAAAGCGGTGCTTCGGATTTCTTTTATGCGGTTTAAAGAAAATAAAAATCAATAGCCAGCGAATCAGAAGCTAGATCTCTTTGAATGAGGAGTCAAAGTCTGCATACAATTTAAAAGATGAATTACATCCAGTAAATTTCCCGGTTGGGTTGCATACGGTTTAAGTTATATTTTTATTTAATATATTAATTTAGTATATAAATGATATATAAAATGAAAAGAATCAAGTTAATGTACATGATAAATGAAAATATTGTTTGAAAAAAATTAACAAATATTAATTATTAAAGGATAAATTATTTAGCAAATCTTTAATGGAGTAAAGTTTTAAACAAATATAAAATACCAAAACCTCAGGTAAAATAAAAACCAAATTCCAACACTGATTTTACACAGTATTTTCGTATACTGGGCATGAAAGGCTCACAACCTATCTTTCTTCGGCATGAAAGGCTCACTTATCTCTCTGTGGTGTAAGGACTTCTCTATTGCTGGGCCTAAATGATTTCTATACATTTGTTTCAAAGTTTTGAGAAGGGTTACATCCGTATATAGAATGAAAAGTTTTTAATATAAATATTTAAATTAATAATTTATAGTTTTTAGTATAATTATTTATTTTGTATATAATTATTTAGAAACCATATATATTTATTTAAATTAATAATTTATAGTTTTTAGTATAATTATTTATTTTGTATATAATTATTTAGAAACCATATATATTTAGTATCAGTTACTTAATCTATTACAATTAAACAAAAATATTCCACATTTACATGGCATGTCTTAACATATAAACCATCAAAGTTCCGAATACATTTTTTTTAATTAAAAATGGAGTTAAAGTGTTTCCGTTTATTACCAATTACAATGTCATATATGATTTGATTTAGTTTTAATTTATAAATTAAAAAGTTTAAAAATAAATTATTAAATTTTGCTGGAAAGTAAATTATTTGTATGAACTCTAATGAGAAAAAAACAAACTTGTTATTATACAAATAGAAACAAAATCTTTTGCATTTTATATACGTCCACAAAATACGCATTTTATATACGTCCACCAAATACATGTTATTATAGAAATAGAAACAAAATCTTTTGCATTTTATATACGTCCACTGCTAACTCTGTTGCAGTTTTAGAGAATAATTATGAATGTTCAGGGAGTCAATAGATGACAGTATTTCAGACATTTAATTCTGAGAGAGTCAGCTAACTATAACTAGTTTTATCGTACAGACACTATTTTGTCATGGTTATTACAAATTACGAGAGCAGTTTTATCGTACAGTCACTATTTTGTGACGGTTATCTTACTGTTGGTGTTGGTACTGGGGGAACCAAATAAGTAATGCTTTTTATTTCTACCTTTTAAAGTTATCATCACACCTAATAAATTGGTGTATCTTAACATATCTTCGTAACATCAACATATCTTTTAAAGTTATCATCACACGATTCACACCTAATAAATTGATGCATCTTAACATATCTTGGTAACATTAACATTAACATATTTAGTGAGACTCAGTGTACACCTCATATTTAGTAATACATTTTATTTCTACCTTTTAAAGTTATCATCACACCTAATAAATTGATGTATCTTAACATATCTTCGTAACATTAACATATCTTAGGGACTTTCTTATATGTATATTTAGTGTGTTTTAGTTTAACTATAGTTTTATATATTTAGTGCGTTTTAGTTTAACTATATTTCTAAAGGTTAGATTAAACAATGAGTATATGCTTCTTATCACTCTCTAAAAGCAATATTCTAAATATTATTCTCAAAAAATTAGATTGAAGATTTAACTCTTTTACTCATCAATAAAACCTACCATGTTGTATGGTTTTGACTCTTGAGATTTGGGAAGCATACTTTTTGGGATAAGATTGAAATATGAGACACATAAGAGAGAGCATGTCACCATGTTATCTAAACAAAATCATGCTAAGATATTAGTCCCCCATTTTATAATTTTTGCAAAATTAGACACAATCTCATTTTTTTGCTTAACTCATTTTATATGTGGTGGCGATAATATGCAATCTCAAACATAAGGGCAATTCAAAGAGTAGTTTTCATAGATATCGATATATTGCTTGAATTTCTCTATCAAGCACATAGATCATGGAATCTATTCATGTTAGTATGCAAACGTATATTTATCGTTTCACCTCATTAACTTTGATGCTAATAGACGTTCCTCACATAATCCTTCAATAGATGCTCCTGATCTCTTTAAGGGTGAGATAAGAAAGTGTACAATTTATAGAACATACATTTGGTACACATGGTTTGTGTGTATAGCGTCACTTTCTTCCAAATTTCAATATTACTCAAACATGTATCTCCAACCTAGCGATGGGATCATCCAATAACTACAGTACTCCAAACTCCAATAACCTTATAGCTTGAGTAACTCAAATGCTCTCCATATCTATGAGATCAAAGATGGTTCTTTTTCCCATTTAGAGATTCACTTGGTTGCCTCCATGCATTCATGCCTTATGAGGTCTAGACATACTTATTCCTCTTCAACTCGGAGATGTCCAACCTTTTTTTGCAACATACCAAAGGCTAATTCCCAAGATCGACATGCACCAAGTAAATTACCTAATACTTCCATCCTTCCAACGCTAGTAGGAAGAGGCACCATGGTCACTTTCCAAGCTCACATGAACAAATGTGAGGCATTATAGATGAAATGTCCATCATGTCCTTATTACACCCATCAACATTATTTTGTGGCTTCTAATTTTAAAATTTATCATGTATAGAAAATGCTTTGGGTAAGGGATGCTGCTTCTTGAACTTCCTTATTATTCCTCATCTCGTTGTGTTGATGCTTTCCAATTATTTGTTTTTGTTTCTTATGTTATGTTGTTTTTCTCTTTTAGGTATTTTGTATCATGTTATTTCTCCTTTCATTTACAGTATTTAAATATTGTATTTGTTATAGTTTGATGAGAAAACATTGGCCTTTAATACACATTATTATCTAAATTAAAGTAAATAAATAATCATCTTAGCAACATTGTCTTCGTTTTCAACCAATTGAGACTGTGATTGAATTTGAAATATTTTTCTATGGTTTATTGGTCATTTCCCATATCAAATGGAGAAGAAAAAAAATAAAGGGTTATGTGGAATGCATTCTAATTAGAGGTTAGGGAGAGAATGCATCATGTTTATACAAATAAGTGCATACTAATCTCATGCACATGTGGATAACAAAAGTCTAATATAACATCAATATAGAAAATTCTTGACGCATTCTTGATAAGAATCCTTATAGCAAATTTCCACTCTAATTATAGATAGAAGGTAAAATATAAACCATTAACTTCTAAATAATAGAGTGGGAGTGGATAAAAAAGTCTCCCATTCCACAAAATGTAAGAAGCTTCAAACCATTGTTCTCAAATTATATATATGTCTTTAGAAGGCATATGGTATAGAAAGTTCTCATTTTATAAGGATGATGTTAGATTATATTGGAATGAATATCCAAATGTAGTATTGTTAATTTATATTGGAATGAATCTTTAAATCTAGCTTTGTCAATTTTTATTTTAATGAATCTCTAAACGTGTGATTTGATAATGAACTCCTTGTCTTTAATTTCTTTTTCTTTTTGAGAGAAAATGTTAAGGATCCATAATTTTCATAAAGTGTAGAACCACTAATTAACAATTTTCCAACCATAAAATGTTTGGAAATATTTTTAAAAAAGTATTCAAATTTCTAAGGATTTTATATAGTTTTTGGAAAAATTTGGCTATTTTTAACGTTAAAAAAATGACTATTTTTAATTGTACTACATAGTACAATTAAATCGAATAAATGAAATAAAAACTCCCTTTGACTCATTTACACACAAGGATAATGGTGGTTCTAGCAATGGATTTTTCTTTAGATGAAGAAGGTCATATTGATTGCAGTGCACTCTAATGTTCTCTAATAGAAGGAGAAGCTAGACTCTGATGTCCTCTATAAGGGGTAGAAGCTAGAGTTAATGGTCTCTTCTAGTGATACTTCTAGGTCCAATTCATTTTGTCTTTGATTGTGTCTATTGTTGTGAAGGTGGTGGTACACTTTTAATGTCAATAGCCACCTCTTATAAATATATTTTCTTTAGAACATCTAGTTCTATTGTAATGACCCATGCCACTTCCTCTTGTACCTCCTTAACCAATAAGGGGCCAAGTCTATAATATTTCCATTTTGACATTGAAATTTTGTAATTTTGTAAGTTTTAACATTGCCAATGAATTCAGAGATCCCATTTTCATTGGACCACCTCTATAATGCAATTTTAGTGGTTAAAAATGGCAATTTCAATCATCCCTGAAAAAATTCTACCATAGGTGTCCAAACCTATTAGAGATGTGGGGCCGGATCAATACCATTTAGGTTCCTTCTAATCATATAGTTGGGGTTGGTTTCCCCCATTCTTGTGTCTATGGTTTTAAAAAAACTTGGTAAAAACATAAAGAATAATGCTCCATAGTTAACATCACATTCAATTTCAAAGAATTGTTGAAACCTTCAAGTACACACGACATAAAATTGACACAGTTGTGGTGTAATAGACATTTCATTTTGAAACTATCCCTCTCCCATTACACTCTAACACATATTTGTGCATTATCGATATGAGATATTTAGTTTTCAAAACTTGTTGTTTCGTTGTTGGTTACCCATCCTTGGAGTTATCAGTGCAACCTTATCGGAAAGGTCCCACTATCAAGAGTTGCTTTAGGGGCACATGAAATTCAAGTCTACTTTTTCTAATAGTTGAATTCTTTGTTGTATTATTTAGGTAGGTGTTTAAGCCATGTTCTTATGTGTTAGTCTTCTGAATTCATTCTATTTTCTTCAAATATGTCGTCTATATTACAGTGAAACTTTATTTATTTATTTTGAACCATTCAATCGATACTCATTCACCTTATATATCACTCCAAATTTTGAATCATGTATTAAGTTTTTCCCTCATGGAGAATTACATTGTCTATTGAAACAATTTCAAATGGCTTATCTTCTATCCCTACCATCACAATCCCAAATCAGTGTTACACATTCGAATAGATTTCATAGATGGTTATTTCAATGTATCTAGGTCGAATATTTGCGAGAGCACAACTCATAGTTCAAGATTCTATTGTGCACCTCAAACATGGGTTCAGAGTAAGTCTCATTACTTGAAGTAAGTGTCATTACCTGATCTGTTAATATTTTTAGCTTTTCTCGTAATGGACACCTTGCATTACAAACCAACTTCACTACATATTCACATGACGTACATGCTTTGAAATTCATAGTCATTATTACTAACGATGCTAGTGTGCATTTTTTTTAATTTGAGTGGATTGTAGAAATTTGTACATGAAGCCTTGGAATTTAAAGAGAACAAACTAGGACGATGCTTTTTTTTTAATAGACACTTGTCTTAAGTATAATATATTCACTTTCTTTTCATTATTTTTATCTTATTTTTCTCTGATAAATATATACGCTTTCAAAGTTTTGATGATTGTAGTGTTATTTCATGTAGGTTTGGATTCATCTTGCTAGCTAGCACATTTATAGGTTGTCTTCTCTCAAGTCTTCTATTACAATTAACCACCACCTATTTTTCATTTATCAAATTGTTGCATAGTTTATCACTTGTTATCCAATGGTCTCATTTCATGATTTGCATGGTTGTTTTGCAAGTTTCCTTGTCACCTAGAGCAACTAGTGAGCAAAGGTGGAAAAGTCCTTTCAAAAAAATGTACCTCAACTTTCCTTTGTGTCCATTGCAATTATTATATAATTTATTACCATATTTATCAATTAAAAAAAACTACTATTAATATCATCTTAATAACCTCCATGGTTGAATGAAAACAGATCCTTGCACTACAAGAAAAATGACATTTTAGCCCTAGATAAAATTGTTGTTTATTAAAATATTTATTTTAAAATAATATTTTTATTATATTATAATTATCTTCATAATTGTTTTTTGTTATATATATATAATAAAAATACCAAAGAATTTGATTATATGTTTGGATCATATACTTACAAAAAATGAGAATTTTTGTCTAAGTTTCAAACATAAGTCTCTTCCCAATTGAATCAAATTACAAATATTCCAAAATAGAATACTTATCTTCCCAAGAAATCTCATTAACCTCTTAGATAATAGGTGTTAAATTTATATGGAATTGCTATTTAATTTATTTTAAGAATTTAGATAGAAAATGAAGAGAATCAAATCTAATTTAGAACTAATTTTGATCTTGTATAGAGAGAGAAATGAGATTCATTTGTTGTGGAAGAATCTATGTTCACTCAACTTGAAATACTTTAATCATAAGCAAATATCTACACACAATTTATCTAAACAATAAGAGTATTATTTTACCATATTTTATTGTGCATGTATTAAAAATTGCATACAAATAGTTTAAAAAGAAGAATACAAAAAATATCTTTAATTTAAAATTGATTGTGCAAATGAATTAAATTTCAATTGGTTTGGATTCCTTTCCTTCTTCAAATAACAAATCTTCCCAGAACAAATCATATAGTTGGAAAAGGTTGTACAATGTCATCTCTCATCTCTTCTTGCTTGAGTCTCGTGTCCTTATGTGTGTAGTGAGAAAATCCAATCCAACATTTAAACCAAATATAACCTAAGAAAAGGTAACTAAATGTTGTTAATTCCCTTGATTGCAAGAATAAATGTAGAGGAAGTGGATGCAACTCATTGCACCTTGTGAATGGCCCAAAACCAAGCTATGCAAATGATCATATGGTGTTATTAGAAAGTAAGAGGAAATTTTCTATTTTCATTTGGGTTCAAACATCAATGATGTTTGTTTTTATAGGAAGGTAGGGAAGTCCATACATGAAAAGGTTTGAATTTTTCATTTTTATGGAGTTTGATTTATTAACCTTATAGAAAACATGAGCTCTCTATGGCTATACTTGTATTTACACCAGCATAGATCCAAATCCTAGGCTTGATGGCTCTATCAAGTGCCGAGATGGATCAAATCTCTCGAGGTGCAAACCTCTTCTTAGGTATCCATTGATTTGATTCAAAAAAAAATACACATGTTTTTATTTAAGGTGCACATATAATTTTATTGTTATTAATATTTAATATTATTTGTGGTCAACACATAATATTTTTTATTATTTTTTATTTTGTTAGGAACAAACATTGCATCATTTCCCCACAAATGGTTTTAAAACCATATGCAAGGCCCTCCTACAATCATGGGTTGTTTAGGAGGCCTTGCACATGGTCTTAAAACCATTTGCAAGGCCCTCCTAAACCATGTACAATAAAACCATGGGTTGTTTAGGAGGCCTTGCACATGGCTTAAAAACCATGTGCAAAGCCTCCTAAACCATGTACAATAAAACCATGGGTTGTTTAGAATGCCTTGCACATGGTTTTAAAACCATGTGCAAGGCCAACATTCTTTTGTGAATAATTCAATTTTGTGTTTTTTCTTGACCCACATATATTTTTACAATAATTAAATTTTTACTTTTTTATTGTTTTGTTAGGTAGGAAGATTACAACATCTCCCCCATATTAAATTGTTTTTGTGGCCAACAATTATTTTGGCCTATTAGAAAATTTATCTTTTATTAGATATTATTTTTTATTTTGTGTTACAAAATCTCTCCCATAATATTCACTATCACTATTAGTTTTTGCCGACATGTTACAAATGTTACTAACGTTACATCACGTTACAAAATCTCTCCCATAATATTCACTATCACTATTATTTTTTGCTGACACGTTATAAACATTACATCACATTACAATATCTCCCCCATACTAGGTTGTAGAGCACCTCTTGGCGCAATGATATAAAATTGATAGATTGGTAGGTTGTGGTGCGAAACATAAGCAATTCTAATCATTACTAAGCATTGCACCAATTGTTGGACTACTAGTCTTATACATTCTTTGTTATATTAATCTATTGAATGAGTTTCCTTTTACACATTTTTCCTTCCCCGTTACTATTTCATTGGGTCTTCCACTATCAAACACTACAAATTGATCAGTCAGCCCTGCAATCCCAGTGGGACCATTATTAGCATTATACTATTATTTCATTTAGCATCATGTTTTCTTATATTAAGACGAGTTAGGGATCCTATTTGTTACAACTTGATAATATGATATAAAGGGGTATTGAAAATGGGTTGATAAAAATGGATACCTACAATATCTGGTGAAACTAGGGGTTTTCTAAATATTAAAAAGGTATATTGGGAGGGGTGTTTAATAATACAATTTTAGGAGGAATTTCCCAATATTTAGTGAAATTAGGGATACTCTTTAAGATCATGAGAACGATCGTGATATGTAATAAGTTCATTGAGTGAATCCCCCATCATGTCTACGTTTATTTTTTCTTCAAAATTTTTGTAGAGTAACTGAACAAGGAAGTTGAAAAATGCATACTAGATGGAGATATAAATGAGTTAAAATAGGGATATCTTTCTCCCTCCTATTGTTTTTGTAGATGATCATATATATATATTTTGTATGTGTATTATTGTCTCTATTAAGATCCAATGTCTACAGAAGTTGTCCAACAATTTTTTGTAGTAGTCTAATATGTTGACATTTTCAATCTTCCGAAGGAATAATGTATTGCCCTAGACTTGTTTGATAATTCTTGATTAATTTGTGTGCACATTATTGAATATTTAATGAAGGCATTGGATCCATTAATTAAACTTGAATCTCATTGTTTTAAACTAATATAGTAAACATAAAGCATGCACAATAAAGAATCAATTTAGCTATCATTAATATACCTCAAAACAAGATACAAATGAACTGAAAATTTTTCATTGTATAAGTAGAACAAATATTACATCTTATCACAACAAAATCCATTTTCACCAAGTGAAAGACTAATAACAACTATGAAGGACAAACATAATGGCCAACTTAGCAACAATATAGCCTTTTTCTTTACATAGCAATCTTCACACATGTGCACGTGGATGTGGAGGTTATAGAAGATTCCAAAATATATAAGAATCTACCAGTTGTAACACACTTGAAAAAATAACATTTTCTCCACAAGGAAAATAACTAAGAGACTAGGAATATAGGGTTTGGTGATGATATCATGGACTTTGCATGCTTAGTATTTTATGACCTCATGCTTGTTGTGGCATTAGAGGAATTTTGAGGTCTAGAATGGGCCTTGTAAGGAAAATAATTAAATAATAGATAAAATAATAAAATAAGAGTTAATCAAATTTTAAGGAAAGGACAAGAAACTACTTTTTTCAACAATATTTTTTAATTTATCTCGTTACAAGTTTACTCAAATTTTCTGTGTGAGAACTAGTTGGGTGTGCAATTGAATTTTACAATCGGTGATTCCTCCCTATAAATACTTTAGACAAAATTTAGGCAAGGAAAACTCAAATAAATTAAAAATCCTATTTCCTTCACAAAATACATTTTAAAATGTATTTCAAGTTGTTTTCCTACATATGAGTTGTAAAAAGTATGCAACATGGGTGTTCCCTGGATGTAAAATTTAATTCCACATCCAATGAATTCTCACACTTTAAATTTGAGCAAACCTACAAAGAGATAAGTTGAAAATATGATATACAAAAGTAATTTTTCCCTTTTCCTCTAAAATGATTTACCCCTAGTTGTACAAAATGGGTTATAAGTGACTAAGAAAATGACTAAAATTGGGTCATAAATGAATAAATTTGGTCACATTACCAATGGTAAAAAATTAGTAGTCACTTTTCACCTTACTAAATTTAGCATTTATCACTTGGTCATAAATTGCTCAAATTGCTTCATGAGTTGGTCATATATTTAGTCATTTATTTGGTCATTAATTGTCACTATTTGATCATTTACTTGGTCATTAACCATAGATATTTGATCATTTAGTTTGTCATTAATTATGATTGTTTGGTAGTACATTTGGATGAAAAATGGGCCTCCTAAGGAAAATGGTAAAAAACCATGTAGAAATGTTTTATACCATTTCACTTTTGTCGAAGTTGCCTAGGGTTATTACACTTTTATCAAGCCACCTTAGATATAAATTTTATATTAAAATCAATTTATGAGGACAAATTTCCATGTAGTGTTTTATCCGAAAATAAGGAAAAAAAAGTAAATACACTGTTCCATCTTAAACATTATTGGACACAACTTTTCATTATCAAATATTAGTTTTAATATTAATCAATATTAAATATTACTTATAATATTAACTGTTGGAAACATGGCAAATCGGTTGGCATTGATGGAAATTGAGTAAGCCCACATACAACCAGAGAAGGAACCCTACGAGTGGAAGGGCAGAAGGACAAAGTGAAGTTCCACAATAATTCTGAAATAAATGGTTTGGGATAAGATCCACAAAAGGAGAAAGAATGAGGTGTATTTATACAGCTAATCGAGATCAACATATGAGGTTGATCATGGGAACATATCAACGGTCACCAGCAATTTCGTTGGGAGAATTTGCGCGGTCTAAGAAAGTTTTGATGTGTGCAAAATTTCTATGAAACTCGCTTCATCTTATTTGAAGTCAATTGTTGGTTGGTGGAGATCCTGATCCGACAGCGGTAAAGGAATTTCACTGGGTAAATTGACAGGAGGTTAACAAGGGCTAATGGGCGCAAAATATCCATCAAATATAGTTTAATGCATTTGGAGTCCACCGTTGATCTGACCAGATCTAACATTTGACGGTCCTCATGGATTTCATAGATTAAACTAACAGGTGAGTTAACTACATGGATGTGAGCAAAATTCCATTTACAATGGAAACTTGGATGGTTAGGATTGAATATGCAAGGAGATCAATGGTGGAGAATTATTTTCGCACAAAGAAAAGTGAAAGGAAGAAAGAAAAAGGCGCATAATCACGAAAAGACTGTAGGAAATTTCACAGTTCCGCATTTCACATCCAACGATCTGTAAGATCGACATTCATAAAAAATTTCATGAAAAATCAACGGTGCGAAAAGGTTAGTGCAAAAAACGGAAGATGAAGAATCGAGAAAAAAATGTGGGAAATGCCAAAGTTGTGCATCATGCGATCTAGAAGATCAACGGTCAGAAAGAATTCCATGAAAGATTGATGATGAGGAAAAGTTAGTGCAGAAAACAGAATGCGGAGAAGTGAAAACGAAAAATTTGAGATTTTGAGAACCCGCACTCCGCATCCCGCATCCCGGAAGATAAACAGTCACGAAGGAGCTCGTAGGAGATCAATGATGCAAAATGATTGCGGCAGAAATATTAGTGCAAACGTGAAAATATAAAAATGACATTATGGAGAAAGTCACAAACCCAAGTTCCATTATCTGCATCTTATCGAAGATCAACGGTCACGAAGAAGCCCATAGGATATCAATGGTGTAGAACAATAGAGGTGAAAATATAAGTGCGTAAAGACATGTTGAGACATGTCATGGTTCCTCAATCCACATACTGCATCCCATCTCAGATATACAGTGAGGAAACAATTCGGGATAAATATCAACGACTCAGGATGAGTGCATAAAGATGACTGTAGAAAACGATTGCGGAAAGCTAATAGTGTGGAAATATTTTTTTTGAGATCTACAGTCAGGAAGAAGCTTGAAATTAGATCAGGACTCGTGGTGATTTCAAAATTAGAGACTGTGGAAGAACGCGACTGAAAGGTTAAAATATAAATTGATTAACATGAGTTTAGGGAATGTCTGCAGGGAGCCCATAGAGAAGGAAAAGAATACCACATGAATTGTTTGATGAATCCTACGATCAGAGAAGAAGGTAGCTCGTAGGTCATATTTGATCAAGAATGTTTTAATAAATTATTTAATTAGAAATCATTGATATCATATTTGAAAGGGCATAATAGTGAAAGGATACATCTCAAGAATGAAGAGATGTGTCTGCAGGATGCGTGAAGGTAATTATTGACATAATAATTGAAGGAAAGAACTTGTCTTTGTAATTGTGAATGACAGAGTCCAAGAATTGCATAAGAGACTGATAAAAATAAAATAAGGGTGGAAGGGTGGTTCTAGGGAAAGCTACATTCCTATAAGGAGGTCTTATTCTCCTTCCAGTAGTGGCTGGAGAATCAGGGTATTTGTCACATGCCCCAATTTTGTAAAAACCAATTTTATATTATTTGAGGAACAATATGTTAAATTTTATGCTAAGTTGTAATTGATGACCGAGTGGGGTCAATGATATTTAATGTAAATTCTGAATATTTTATTTATAAATAAACAAATGAGGAGACAACAGCTTAGGAGAGCTGTTAAAAGAGTGTTTACTAGTCAAATTGGTGGAGGAGATTGGGTGAAGAGAAAACTTACATGTGACAGCATCCTTAAACCACTTCCAATTGTTGCAGGTGGAAACCTCCCTACATTTGTGGTCACGATTCCCCAAGAAGGTGGAATCAGAGAAGGTGGCTCAATTAATGAAAACTGACCCCAAAGACCTAGGCAATCTTTATAAAAATTCCCATTGAAGAGATTTGAGGCTACTCATTCTAGAGAAGTGATCATTCAAGGTGAATGAATGTACTTCAGATAAATTCAATGGAAGGGAAATCTGGAAAGTGTTTGAGGGGATAACTGCTGATTGATCTAGTTGCATCTTTTAAGCTGAAGATCATACTGCTGAGAGCAGAGTGTCTTACTGAGGTATTTAACTAATCAATTGACAGAGGGTTCTACTATTTTCATCTCCACCAGTTCTCAGCCAAGAATACTAGGAACAAGCTTGGGGGTCCTGAGGAAGCATTGTTTGAGCGCTCTCCAGGAGTTTGGTAGGGAGGAACAGCCTCCTAAAGCAGTCGTCGTCTTGTCCTCAATAGGTTCTATGTTATTTTATTTTACTGTATTAGTTTAATAAATATTATTTTAACTGCTATGTGAATGTTAAAAGTTCAGAGTTTGTGAAATGCTAGATTTAGTATTCTTATTAGATCATTATAGAAATAAAATGGGTTTAGAGAATAGTGAAATATAATGAAAATAAGTTTTTACACTGTGTTTTTCCACACCTGGAAACCAGGTCGTACTCTAGCAAAGTTAGAATGCTTTAAGTAGATGAAAGATTCTTAAGAGAATGAAAATAGTAGATAGGATTTTGTATTTGTAAATAGCAGAGTAAATTTATTTCAATGCTTAAAATATTATGAAAAAGAATGTTATGGTTATTTGTGTTTACTGTTTTACTTAGTATAACTAAATAAAAATGCAAGAAAAGAAACAGTAAACTACCCTAGAGTTACAGTAATAGTATACTGATATAATAAAGGTTTATAGGCGCTAATAGCTAAGTATATAAACAAGTTATTTACCTAGCAGTTTGTCTTTTAAAACTATTAACTAAATCTTGAACTATTACTTAATAAAAACTAGATTAAGGTTATATATATAAACCCTTATTTATGAAAAATAAACAGGGTTCCAGAGTTAACCTTCTATTCTTTATAGAGATCTGAATAAATTCTAAGTTACAGCATAGTAAATAAAAAAACAAATGTAAATATAAATAGTACATAATATAAAACCAAGAATTACATATTTAGAAACTATTTTTATACTTAACAAACAGGCTTATAACCTGTGGAAGAATAACCTGAGGGTCAAAACCCTAACA
Organism: Pseudotsuga menziesii; assembly: GCA_001517045.1. Lineage (NCBI taxonomy): Eukaryota > Viridiplantae > Streptophyta > Pinopsida > Pinales > Pinaceae > Pseudotsuga > Pseudotsuga menziesii. The sequence goes on along the minus strand of LPNX011144822.1, from coordinate 119,964 downwards.
TTTCATTTATCCATTTATAAATTAATTTATATAAGTTTAACCATTTACATTGATAACTGTGTAAACAATTTAACAAGAAGACTATAAACTATGCATTAGACTTATTACAGTCTTATCTTTAAAACTTTAAAATATATTTATAAACCTTTTTAATTTGAATACTTCATTAACAAGTTAATGAACAACATTGTACCTGTAATAGCGAAATAGAGGCAACAAGAAAACAATGCCCAAATAATAAATTATCTAAGAATACATTTTACACAAGGTTTTCATTTCCATTAAACCCTAACTATTAAATGTTGGACTGATAATATAAATTTATAAATTTACATTATGACTGTTCATAGTCTTCATATTAATGCTATTTACTTATAAAAGAAATCATTAACAGTAAATTACTTCACTGACAGTGGCAGAAGAAAAACCTATGTTACAGTTTTTACATTTAAAATATTGTCTTGAACAAACTAGAGAATCGAAACATGAGTCATTTTAAAACCATCGGTACAGGAAAAAACGTCATATCTTAGAAATTAGAATATTATATTATCAAGGCGTAAGGCTGTAATCACTTTTACAAAACAACCAAACTACATACAAGTCACGGATTATAAGCCGGAGCTACCCAGCAGCATGCAAGGGTTTTTAACAACAAAATTAAGTATTAACATAAACTAAGCATCTAAACATTGGAGGAACTGAAGCCATGCTTCCCTTCAAACTGTAACTTCTTTCCATTAACCTCTGTAAGCAGGGAGATGCCACGACAAATCGGGGCTTGCCGGTTATGGCCACGAAGTTCTCCTACTCGAGAGCTACAACTATAACTTGCAAAAACAAGACCAATGTGAAAAATTAGAAGTTATATCCATGTTTTAAAAAATGAATAAGTACTTAGAGAAGAGATGAGAGTAGGGTAAGACTTTACCTGCAAATAAGGAGTCTAGAGTCGAGGAGGAGACTTAACCAGCACGAGGAACAACACCTTGAAGAAACGAAACCCTCATGCTAACCTGTGACAGAGGCAACAAGGCTCACATTCCAGAATTACACAGACAATGAAGCAAGTTATAAGAAAAGGAAAGGGAACGCTATGGATAGAAATCTAAACTAATGACAGAGTAAGAACCACCCTTATGGCGTCACAATACTTTTAGAAAGAAACCAAGATACAAACTGTGTATCCCTCAACTTTTGCACAAAAGTTACAACATTATACTACACTCCAAATGGAGCGGTCAAACGTGAACCAGCAAGCCTCTCATGGTCATGAAGAAAACCAAACAGAATAGAGCCAAACCCTTGAAGGAGAATGAAGAAGATAGGGTTTATTTGTGAGCTTTTAAATCTACCAATGCATGGTGGAGACTCATCCACGTGCCCATCAATATTTTTAATCAGCAGTGGGTCGATCCATATAGTTCTCTTGCACTGTCAGGTGAAACAATATTATTGTCATTGATTTGTATCATACCACGATGATAACGTTTGTTATAAATTCAAATCGTATCATTGCAATGATAAACAATAAAATCAAGCAATAGTAAAAACTTTTGTTTGTATCGTTAACTTTTGAATTTTGAAAACCTTGGAAGCAATCACTTGTAAAAACAATTATACGAAGACCAATAAGTGGATTTTATGCCTTTGACCTTGAATCGATAGCATTACTAATGCCTATTCATACAAACCTTATATTTAATGATTAATGCTATGTTTTAAGACTAGTTTTATGTACTATACAAGTTGGTTAAGTAAGTTGTTTATAAATCAACTGTATGTAAGTAAATGTTAGGTAGTAATTCCACCCTAGAATAATTCTTACAATTTGCTTAAAGTCTATAGTAATTTAGTGAGAAGACTTCTTTGAAGTTAGTGTTCTTTTGGTTTCTATAAAGAACCAAACTCTTACTAAATCAAACCAATATTTAAACTACATCTTGGTAGTTGCAAGGTAGTAAGACTACCTAGGGTTAAAAGTAAAATCACTCAGTAATATTTTTCAGCGATATGATAAGGTATTATTACAATAATATATGTGACATGATGAAACTTAGAAAATCGAAATTATAGCCTGATGGCTAGTAGTGCAAGTAGACTATTAGAACTGTATACAAATAAACAGGATGATACTCTTCACTACTAGAGTTGATTTAAAAGTAAACCTATGCAATCAATTGTAACTTTTAATTAAAGATCTTAGAATTCTACTCATGCTTATAAGTAGCACTTTGAACATTAGACATAGCATTAGTAGTAGATTTCATGCTTCAGTAAAAGTGTTTCTATGCAAATCTTGAGCCCTATGCTCATTAGTAGAACTTGTGAGTAACTAGGCTTATAACACCTAAAAGAAAACTTAAGTAGAACTCATGCTGGTAAAAAGTACTAGTATATTAAGGATATTGGTCTTTACGACTAAGTTAAAATACTGTCATAGATTCAAAAACAACAAAGGAAGTACTTTACCTCAGTGTAGCCTTGCTTTCTATTAATCAAATTATGCTCTAGCTTTTTTATTATGGTAAAGAAGTAATTCTTGTTTTAATGCAAAAAAAAACTCTTGTTCAAAAATTTACTTGCTAAACCTGTAAGAACTAGAAATCCAGCTGAGTTAGAAATTGCTAAGTAAGTGCATATTAGAACATAACTTCTCACCTACTTGACAAAAGAAAATCATCAGTACAACTAGAAGAAACTGAATGTAGGTCATATACATAAGATATCAAAATTAAAATGGTATTAGTTTGTATGTGTTTGTAGTTAATCATACTTATTGTTAACTGTTTCATTTTTCCGCTAGCCACTAGTAATTATTAAACTACGACCTTACACATTTTATGTTACATTAAAAATTTTAAATTTCTGTGAAAATTCGGGGTTATGACATGTGGTATCAGAGCACAAGGTTCAAACACTAGGCCTTGATGAAGCTGAACTTGCTTATATGAAACAGTGTATTAAATCATTTTGTTGATGTTGTTTTCTTTTAATGTTATTCAACAGAGAAATTTGTTTCTGAGTTTAACAATAGGTATGGAAAGACTGAAGGAATATGTGGAAGATGAATCTCCTGTTACTGAACAAGAAAACTTACAAAGAGACCCTATACAAGAAGACATAAGCACTAATTCCTCGGAACTTTTACAAACAGTAAAAGAATTAAAATCTGAAATGGAATCTATTAAAAAAGAAAATGAGAGGATTCTAAAAGCTCAGGAGGAGCTAAATCAGATCCTAACAGAAATATTTCAAACCGAGGGAAGGGGTAAAATAGGTGATTCAGAAGATTTAAGTTACCAACATAAGTATAAAAAGATTAAATAGACTAAAAGTGAAAGTAGCTCATCTTCCGAAGTGTTTGGTGATTAATGTAAATTTCATCCTACTAGTGATAGTAGTGAGGATAACTACTATACTAGAAAGAGAAAATATAAACCATATGAAGAAATTTCTGGAGAGTTTAAAAAGATCAAACCGGAAACCTTTAATGGGGAAACTGAGAAGGGGGAGGAAGTGGAATCCTGGTTATCTGGGATGAAGAAATACTTTCATATTTACAATGATTCTAACCAATTAAAGGCTAGAATGGCTATCTATAATCTTTCAGGGAAAGCTTATGTATGGTGGTAATATTTAAAGAGAGTGAAAGGAATAAAAGAGAAGAACATAAACTGGAGTACCTTCAAGAAGTACTTTAAAAATAATTTTTTATCTGAGCAATACTATGAAGAAAGAGCTAAATAATTCTATGAGCTTAAACTAGGTACAATGACTATGAAAGATTTGAACAATAAGTTTTTAATTCTGCTTAGGTATGTGCCATACCTTGTAGATGAAAACCCAAAGGTACATCGGTTTCTCAGTTGTTTACCTTATCACATAAAGGATAGGATTGAGTATGACAATCCAAAAACTTTGGAAGAAGCTATGAGGAAAGCCAATTTCTGTTATGAACAGAATAGGAAAAAGGAGAGTATGGCCAACTGGAAGGCCAAAAAGAATAATAATTATGATCAAAAGAAGACAGAGTTTGTGCCCAATCGGAATTCTAAAAATAATAAGGATAGAAATTTTCCTAATAATAATTTCCAAGGGAATAAGAATAATTCACCAAACAATCAAAACAATCAAAAGAGTAAAGAGTCTGCTAATAATCATCGTAATTACATGAAAAATTTTGAATGAAAAGAACCCATAAAGTGCTGGGAGTGTAATGGCCCACATTATGCCTCAGTCTGTCCTAATCGGAAAAAGACTGTCAGTAATATCCATACAATACAGGAAGATATGATTGTGGGATATTTAGCGAGGACTATGCCCAGGATCAATGCGGCCTTGGAGAATCGACAAGCAGACTATCAAACTTCCATGGTGGAAGTAGAAGGTAAGATAAACCAAACACCCATAGCTATCTTAATTGATCCAGGAGCTAGTTTAAGTTATATTTCACCTAATTTGGTAGAAAAATGTAAGCTTCCTATTGAAAAATTTGTAAGTTCTTGCTTGGTTCAGCTAGCTACTGGTGCAAAGAGGAAGGTAACTAGTTTTGTAAAGAATTGTGCAATAGTTATGGATCAATTTGAAACTTTTGTAAATATTAATGTACTACCTCTAGGTTCTTATGACATACTAATCGGTATGGATTGGTTAGAGCAACATAGGGTGGTCTTAAACTGTTATGAAAAAACCTTTACCGGTATAAATAAAGATGGAAAACCAATAAGCGTAAAGGGAATCCCTAGAAAAGCAACTACAAGGCAGATTTCTGCTCTGCAGCTTAAGAGAGCTGTCAGGAAAGGTTGTAAGGTTTATGCAGTAACAATAACTAATGAGGAAAATCTAAATAATACAGATAAATTAAAATTGGAGGATATACTAGTTTTAAAAGAGTATGCAGATGTATTTCCAGAAGAAACAGGATTGCCTCCAAAAAGGGAACTAGATTTTACCATTGAGCTGGTACCTGGTGCAGTACTTAGCTCAAAGGCCCCTTATCGGATGAACATACTTGAAATTAATGAACTTAAGTCACAATTAAAAGAACTTATTGACAAGAAGTATATTCGACCCAGTGTCTCTCCCTGGGGGGCACCTGTCATCTTCGTTAAGAAAAAGGACAGAACTCTACAGCTTTGTATAGATTACCGTCAGTTGAATAAGATTACTATTAAAAATAGATACCCGTTGCCTCCCATAGATGATCTGTTTGATCAACTACGTGGAGCTACGGTGTTTTCAAAAATTGATTTGTGTTCTAGATATTACCAAGTTAGGATTAAAGATGAAGATATTTTTAAGACAAATTTTAGGACTCGATATGGCCATTACGAGTTTGTCGTCATGCCATTCGGGCTCACTAACCCCCCAGCTATTTTTTATGTGTTTAATGAATAATTTAATGCATAAATATTTGGATAAGTTTGTGGTCATGTTTATCGACGACATATTAATCTATTCAAAATCTGAAGAAGAGCATAAAGAACATTTAAAAATTGTTTTACAAGAGCTACGAGATCATCAAATATTTGCAAAGTTTAGTAAATGTGATTTCTTTAAGGATAAAATCCAATACTTAGGTCATGTGGTGGCTAAAAATGGAATTTCTATGGATCCCAAAAAGATAAAGGCGGTTGAAGATTGGCCAGTTCCTAAAGATGTAACTAATGTTTGATCCTTCATGGGAATTACCGGTTATTACCAGAGTTTCATTGAATGGTTTTTGAGAATTGCAAATCCGATAACCTCTTTGCAGAAGAAGGGAAAGAAATTTGATTGGAATCAGAAGTGCGAGGAGAGTTTTAAAAAGTTAAAAACTTTGTTAACCAATGCACCTATTTCAAGAATAGCTGATCCAAATAAAGATTTTGTAGTGTGTACTGACACTTGCAATGATGGTTTAGGCAGAGTATTGACTCAAGAAGGGCATGGTATTGCTTATGAGTCTAGGAAATTAAAAATTCACGAAACGAATTATGCAACTTATGACCTAGAATTAGCAGCTGCCATACATGCTCTAAAGATGTGGCGTCATCATTTAATTGGAAGAAAATTTATTCTAATGATAGATAATAAAGGACTAAAATATATGTTAGATCAACCTAACCTAAATGCTAGACAAGCTAGGTGGCTAGCTTTTCTAAGTGAGTATGATTTCAAAATTCAGCACATTAAAGGGAAAGAAAACAAAGTTGTTGATGCATTAAATAGAAATGCAAGGCTGAACTTTGCAGTAGTTATCAGCACTTATACAAAAAATTTGGAAGAACAGCTTAAAGCAGGGTTAGAACAAGATGAAATTTACCAAAAATTACAAGCAAAAGCGAACGAAAATCCAACAGAAAGTTTAAGTAAAGGGTACAGCTTGAATGAAAAAGGATTTTTACTATATAAATGTTAGTTTTTCATCACATTTAAGATAGCATTATGATCTTAGGATCTTTTCACTGAGAGAATAACAAGCATAGAAATAAAACATAATCACATCACAAGAGACAAGAGACACAAAGAGTTTTCCTCGGGGAAACCATAAAGGAGAAAACCCCGCAACTTCCTTAGAGAAAGAATCAGCACCAAAATAGTAAGAGATCTCCCAAAACAGCAGTATTCTTCTGTCTTCTGTCTAGTCCCAAAATTTCCTTCTCCAGTAGTGCACCACACTTGGGAGAGCAAGTGAAGTATTTCACAAGTGATAAATAGAGAGACTCTCACTCTCTATTTATATTCATCCGTTCACTTGAATTTCCTTTTCACACGTAGGCTCAACCTAATGATTACTACTCGAGCCTACACCTTAATTAGTGTACAATAACTCAAGTGCCCCGAAACTGTGGGGACTTACCTAATAACTTGATATGACTTGATTACATTATTAATCCTCCCGATCGAAACATCGGGGCATGACCACATGACTCAAATACATAATAGAGACATCCCGGAATAAAAATCGGGTTACAATATATAAGATACATAGAAGAATACATTCCGAAAGCAAATGTCTGGTCTCGTTTTCGTCAGGTACATTAATGACCCAATCATCTGACGATACATCATAGCATCAACTGACTCTCACGAAGCATCACTCAATAGCTTTAGGTTCGATGCCATAGGTGTGGCCATCGCCTTGCAGTCAATCATCCTGAACCTCTTCAGGATCTCTACTGCATACTTCCCTTGTCCAAGGAAGATCCCATCTGTACTCTGCCACACCTCCATACCTAGAACAGTAGTGCATCGACACATAATAGGAGCATCACTGGTCTTCCACCTTCAACCTTGGATCAAAGGTTGGAATCCGCTTCACTCTCAGTAAAGCCTAGAATCATCAGTAATCTGCCCATCCTGTCGAACCTCAGGATCTTATGCAATCACTCCCTCTGAAGCAGAGCATCATACTCACTCTATCTTCCGTACTCTATGCACTGAAACATTCTGTACTAGAGTGACAAGTAGTATCCATCTAGGGTCACTGGATACTAATA
>LPNX011144822.1:37685-112207 GCA_001517045.1 Pseudotsuga menziesii | reverse complement strand
CGATACTACGCCCATACATCATTCTTCTTGAACTGATCTTCCCTTTCTTCTTGGTGGCTGGAAGGTTCTGCATCAATGATGTCACTGCACTCATCATATTATTATTTGTCTTTGAACTGTCGTCACTTGTTCTTCAGAACAAGTCTTCATTCTTCTTTGCTTGTAGGCGATTATGTATGCGATCTTTCCTACAAGTCAAATGCAATTGTATGGTTAGAAACATTTCATAAGGAATATTTATACTGGCAAACACTTATGCATAAATATATGATCATGCAACTACTTTAGCCAATACAACATTCATCCATATCTCATTGAAACTTTCTAGATTCCTTCGATCTCTACCAGGACAACATTGAGATTGTGCACTAATCCAATATGTCAGCAAAGAGGTTTCATTCTAGATAAGTAGCAATGGAGAATTTGTATAGCCCCATGAGCTACTTACCCATCACATGCATATTAGTAGTATTTTGTCATTAATACAAACATCCTATCATGCATAATACAATAACTGAATATAAACAAATACATAAAAAAATAATATAATGAAATTACAATTGAATACTTATCTTTATTTGTTTCGAGGGTAGACTCCTTCTTGAGCCTTCGGCTTCATCGTCTTCTTCATTCATAATAGCATCATTTCTTATCCAAAAGCTAAGGTGGATAAGAATTTCTTCAAGAGTTGAGTTCTTCATATTCCTCATTGATTGAGGGATCTTCTTTGGATGGCGATATCTTGATCTTTAATTGCACCCCTCTTCTCTTCTCTTCTTATGATTCAAGCTTCTTCTTCTTCCCAAAGTTTACTGAAAGTAATCACTTCCTTCTGCAACACATTCCTTGAATGAATTCCACGATCCTGGGAGGCCATTCAAGGTGGCCATCATCACTTCTGCATTCTTCACTTTTTCTTTTACCGCTTCAAGTTGTTCTTGATTTGAGAGACTCTTATGACTGCATGGTCTCTGCATTCTAGATCTTCAAATTCTTCAACTGGATTCTTTAGGTCATATTCTGATTTTTGTTCTTCCCTTCAAATAGCTTGAAATTCTGTTCTTCCATTCTGGAACCCCATTCTGTTGTGGATTATAAGGAGTTGACAACTCCCTCTTAATCCCTACTTCTTTGCATAGCTCTTTGAATTCATTCGAAGTGAATTCTCCACCATTATCTGATCGAATGGTCTTGATATTCTTTTCAGTATGGTTCTTGATCAAGCCTTTGAATTCCTTGAACTTGCTGAACACTTCATCTTTGTTTTTCATAAAGTAAATCCATGTCTTTCTAGAAAAATCATCAATAAAAGAAACATAGTATGCATACCCGCTTAGTGAGTTTGATGACATTGGACCGCATACCTCGTAGTGGATGATTTCTAGAATGCCTTTGGCTTTGCTTTTACTGCTAGGAAATGTCTTCTTTGTATTCTTCCCTTTTGCACATCCTTTGGAAGCTTCATCATGCTTTGTTTGGAATGCAATAGGTAGTGCTCTGTAGTGCACATGTGCAAGCTTTCTATGCCAAAGCTCATTTGGCTCTACCATATCATGGATCAAGGTTTGTTCTGGATGACCCTTCAATTTGTACAAGCCTCCTTCTTGTTCTCCAATCACTACCGCATCATCAATTTTCTTTCCTTTTTGCCACATGATGACTTGACCATCGATGAATGCAACCCACATTCCTTTTGCATCCAAGGCCGAAATGGATAGAATATTCTTGTTAAGTCCTGGAACAAACAATACTTCTTTCATTGTTAGAGACTTACCAGAGTCTAGCTTGTATGAAGATTCCCCACTACCTTTTATTGGATATTGGTAGTCATCTCCTAGTTTCACCTTATGAGGTGATTCATGTTTGACAGTCTTACAAAGGATTCCTTGAATCCCATCATATGTTTGGAAGCCCCACTGTCTATAAGCCAATCATCATTTCCATGAGTAATGTTACCTGTGAGAGCTGATATCAGAACATATTCATCCTCGCTTGAAGAATCTTCACTTTCATATATGGATCTCTTTCTGGATGGTTCATCATCCTCTGCAGCATGAGCATGATGTCTTCTTTGGCCTTGTCTCCCTCTAAAAATGGAACCTCTATACTCATGTAGGTGTCCAATCCAGTTTCTTCAGAGAGATCAAATACTTCTATGCTTGGAAGTTGTCAACTTCACCAGGATTATCATCAAGCTATTGTGATAGATCATATTGAAATGAGAACCTCAAATGGAAATACAAAAGATTAGATCTTACCGATTTGAGGTGTCCGTCCTTGTCCCGAAGTTCGCTGATCTAGAGTTTGTCGCAGAAACCCTAATTTTCAAAACTTGGAAACTTTCAGATCTCATTAAAAAAATAGATATATCTCTTCAAATGGAGCTGTCCAATGTACTCCTTTTCTGAAAACAGTGGAGGGAAGCTCCCGAAACAGGAAGCCCTAATTTACTGATTTCTTCTGCAGAAATGCTTGTTACTGTTTCTGTGATATCTCTGAAATTACTGATCCTCTGTGTCTAAAATTTCTCACTGAGTAAAATCGCATGTCCCTAATCCAACACCATAGGTTTCATCAGATGTGGTTTCATCATTTTGGATTTATGATCCTTTTCCCAAGGTGACCTGTTACAGGACTGTTCAGAACAACGAATTTGTATGGCATGCCACGTGTCACTGGTTCATCTTCTGAGTCTGATATTCAGACCACTGAAATTACAGTCCATGCCATTTTTGGAAAATCTTCATTAATTCCATTTGGACCTTTGTAGCTCAAGATATTGCATATCTCCCCAGATGTCTTGTTCAGGGATGAATTCTGGAAGAGGCTGGAACCCTAACTTGGAGAGATCATATCTCCTGGAGTGCAGCGAATATGAGTCTAATTTTTGGACACAGGCTTCATCAGAATTTTATATTCGGCCTCTGCAATTTTCAGCTTCTGAGACTTCTCCAATATCGGAATATAGCGACTGTACCAAAAATTAGCAGTTTTAGTATTTAGGGTTTCTCCTAACTTAGGGTCAAACTAGGGTTTGACTTTCCTGGAGTTTTACCCAACCAAATTTCTTGATCCAGGTCTCTAAACTTTGGTTTTGATGAGGAGAATAACCCTATGCTAGTATCACTCAAAAATTCATCTTCTGTAGAAAGCCCTAATTTTCGCATCGAAGACTGAAAATGCTCGGAATCAAGTTCCGCTTCGACAGAAAGATGTGCCCTTCAAAGGAGAGTCATCCTAGCATACTTTTGCTGAAAATATGTGGAGGAAGATCCATAAAATAGGAATCCCTAGTTCCTGTAGCTGCACAATGTCTTCTTCTTAGGTTAGCTCTGATACCATGTTAGTTTTTCATCACATTTAAGCTAGCATTATGATCTTGGGATCTTTTCACTGAGAGAATAGCAAGCACAGCAATAAAACATAAGCACATCATAAGAGACAAGAGACACAAAGAGTTTTCCTCAGGGAAACCATAAAGGAGAAAACCCCGCAACTTCCTTAGAGAAAGAATTAGCACCAAAACAGTAAGAGATCTCCCAAAACAGCAGTAGTCTTTTGTCTTCTGTCTAGTCCCAAAATTTCCTTCTCTAGTAGTGTGCCACACTTGGGAGAGCAAGTGAAGTATTTCACAAGTGATAAATAGAGAGACGCTCACTCTCTATTTATATTCATCCGTTCACTTGAATTGCCTTTTCACACGTAGGCTCAACCTAATGATTACTACTCGAGCCTACAATTTAATTAGTGTATAATAACTCAAGTGCCCTGAAACTGTGGGGACTTACCTAATAACTTGATATGACTTGATTACATTATTAATCCTCCCGATCGAAACATCGGGGCATGACCACATGAACAAACATCAAGTTACAATATATAATATACATAGAAGAGTACATTCTGAAGTTACATATACATCAACAATAAAGACATAATCTATGTACCTAATATACCTAAAGTTAAGTTATTAATTTTAGATGAAATCCATAAAACTCCATACTCAGGCCATCTAGGTTATCAGAAGACTATAACTATATTAAGAAAATAACATTTTTGGCCAAACATGAAGACTGAACTGGCAGAATATATCGCTAGGTGTTTTGAATGTTAGCAAGTAAAAGCTAAACATCAACACCCAACTAGATTACTTCAGCCATTTCCCATTCCTAGTTGGAAATGGGAGATAATAAGTCATGATTTTGTTACTGGACTGCCTAAAAATCAGAATTTAAATGATTCTATAATGGTAGTAGTTGACAAATTAAGTAAAGCAACCCATTTTATGCCTGTAAAAACTACGTATAAAGCTGTAAACATAGCTGATATTTTTTTAAAACAAATTTTTTGATTGCATGGAATACCAAAAGTTATAATCTCAGATTGAGACCCTAAATTTACAAGTAACTTTTGGAAATATCTGTTTAAAGGATTAAACACTACATTAAATTTTAGTACTTCGTTCCATCCTCAAACTGATGGAAATACTAGAAGAGTAAACCAAGTATTGGAAGATTTACTAAGAATGTATGTAAAGGATTAGCCAGGTAAATGAGAGGATTATTTGCATCTGGTAGAATTTGCTTATAATAATAGTTATCAAGCTTCAACAATATTTAGTCCTTTTGAAATATTGTATGGAAGGAAGTGTAGCACTCCTATTTCTTGGAGTAATCCAGTGGACAAATTAGTATTAGGTCCTGAATTATTGAAATAAATGGAAGAAATTGTAAAGCGGGTACAAGGTAATCTGAAAGTTGTGCAAGATCGAAAGAAAAGTCAAGCAGACCTTAAAAGAACTTCAAAAGAGTTTTAGGTTGGTGAACATGTGTTCATCAAGGTGAGACCCAAAAAAATCTCTCTAAGGTTGGGTAGTTGTGCAAAACTAGCACCTTGTTATTGTGGTCCTTTTGAAATACTGTCCAGGATTGGACAGGTAGCCTATCAGTTAGCCTTACGACCGAATTCAAGAGTTCATAATGTTTTTCACATTTCTGTACTAAAGAAATATGTTCATGATGCTACTCATGTTGTTAACTGGAATGATGTACAGGTAGAACCAGAAGGAGATTTTCTGGTGGCACCAGACTGTATCCTCGGGTGGAGGGAGATCACACTTCAGAACTGCACCATTAGTCAGGTGAAGGTGCAATGGAAGCACCTTAGTGCAGAGGAAGCCACATGGGAATTGGAAAGTCATATTCAAGATGCATATCCAATTCTGTTCCAGGGGAATTCTGAGGACGAGGAATAAATAACATCGAGGACGATGTTATAATTTAAGGGGGTGTGTATGTCACATGCCCCAATTTTGTAAAAACAATTTTATATTATTTGAGGAACAATATGTTAAATTTTATGCCAAGTTGTAATTGATGACCCAGTGGGGTCAAGGATATTTAATGTAAATTCTGAATATTTTATTTATAAATAAATAAATGGGGAGACAACAGATTAAGAGAGTTGTTAAAAGAGTGTTTACTGGTCAAATTGGTGGAGGAGACTAGGTGGAGAGAAAATTGACATGTGGCAGCATCCTCAAACCACTTCCAAGTGTTGTAGGTGGCAACCTTCCTACATTTGTGGTCATGATTCCCCAAGAAAGTGGAATCAGAGCAGGTGGCTCAATTAATGAAAACTGACCCAAAAGACCTAGGCAATCTTTATAAAAATTCCCATTGAAGAGAGCTGAGGTTGCTCATTCTAGACAAGTGATCATTCAGGGTGAATGAATGTACTTCAGAGAAATTCAATGGAAGAGAAATCTAGAAAGTGTTTGAGGGGATAACTGCTGATTGATCTAGTTGCAGCTTTTAAGCTGAAGATCATACTACCGAGAGCAGAGTGTCTTACTGAGGTATTGAAATAGTCAGTTGACAGAGGGTTCTACTGTTTGCTATGTGAATGTTAAAAGTTCAGAGTTTGTGAAATTCTAGTTTTAGTATTCTTATTAGATTTTTATAGAAATGAAATGGGTTTAGAGAATAGTGAAATAGAGTGAAAATAAATTTCTACACCGTGTTTTTCCACAGCTCGCAACCAGGTCATACTCTAGCATAGTTAGAATGATTTAAGTAGATGAAATATTCTTAAGAGAATGAAAATAGTAGATAGGATTTTGTCTTTGTAAATAGCAAAGTAAATTTATTTCAATGCTTAAAATATTATGAAAAACAGTGTCATGGTTATTTGTGTTTATTGTTTTACTTAGTATAACAAAATAAAATTGTAGGAAAAGAGACAGTAAACTACACTAGAGTTACAGTAATAGTATACTGATATAATAAAGGTTTATAGGAGCTAATAGCTATGTATATAAACGAGTTATTTACCCAGCAGTTTGTCTTTTAAAACTATTAACTAAATCTTGAACTATTACGTAATAAAAACTAGATTAGGGTTATATATATAAACTCTTATTTATGAAAAATAAACAGGGTTCCAGAGTTAACCTTCTATTCTTTATAGAGCTCTGAATAAATTCTAAGTTACGGCATAGTAAATAAAAAAACAAATGTATATATAAACAGTACATAATATAAAACCAAGAATTACATATTTAGAAACTATTTTTATACTTAACAAACATGCTTATAACCTGTGGAAGAATAACCTGAGGGTCTAAACCCTAACAATTCATTTATTCATTTATAAATTAATTTATATAAGTTTAGCCATTTACATTGATAATTGTGTAAACAATTTAACAAGAAGACTATAAACTGTGCATTAGACTGATTACATTCTTATCTTTAAAACTTTAAAATATATTTTTAAACCTTTTTAATTTGAATACTTCATTAACAAGATAATGAACAACATTGTACCTGTAATAGAGAAACAGAGGCAACAAGAAAACAGTGCCCAAATAATAAATTATCTAAGAATACATTTTACACAAGGTTTTCATTTCCATTAAACCCTAACTATTAAATGTTGGACTGATAATATAAATTTATAAATTTACATTACGACTGTTCACATTCTTCATATTAACACTATATACTTATAAAATAAATCACTAACAATAAATTACTTCACTGACAGTGGAAGAAGAAAAACCTATGTTACAGTTTTAACATTTAAAAGATCGATTTGAACAAACTGGAGAATCGAAACATGAGTCATTTTAAAACCATGGGTATAGGAAAAACCCACATATATTAGAAATCAGAGTATGATATTAACAAGCCGTAAGGCTGTAATCACTTTTACAAAACAACCAAACTGCATACAAGTCACAGCTTATAAGCCGGAGCTACCCAGAAACATGCAAGGGTTTTTAACAACAAAATTAAGTATTAATATAAACTAAGCATCTAAACATTGGAGGAACTAAAGCCATGCTTCCCTTCAAACTGTAACTTCTTTCCATTAACCTCTGCAAGAATGGAGATTCCACCACAAATCGGGGCTTGCCGGTTATGGCCATGAAGTTCACCAACTTGAGAGAAGTTTCCTTCATACCTGAAGCCACAACTATAACCTGCAAAAACAAGACCAATGTGAAAAATTAGAATTTATATCCATGTTTTAAAAACTAAATAAGTACTTAGAGAAGAGATGAGAGTAGGGTAAGACTTTACCTATGAATAAGGAGTCTAGAGTCGAGGAGGAGACTTAACCAGCACATGGAATAGCACCTTGAAGAAATGAAACCCTCATGCTAACCTATGACAAAGGCAGCGAGGCTCACATTCCAGACTTACACCAACGATGAAGCAAGTTACAAGAAAAGGCAAGGGAATGCTATGGACAGAACTCTAAACTAATGAAAGAGTAAAAACCACCCTCATGGCATCACAATAATTTCAGAAAGAAACCAAGATACAAACTGTGTATCCCTCAACATTTTCACAAACGTTACGGCAATATACTACACTCCAAATGGAGCTGTCAAACGTGAACCAGGAAGCCTCTCATGGCCGCGAAGAAACCCAAACAACGGAGAGCCAAACCCTCAAAGGAGAATGAAGAAGATAGTGTTTAATTGTGATATTTTAAATCTACCAATGCATGGTGGAGACTCATCCACGTTCCCATCAATATTTTTAATCAACAGTGGGTCGATCCATATAGTTCTCTTGCACTGTCGGGTGAAACAAAATTATTGTCAATGATTTGTATCATACCACGATGATAACGTTTGTTATAAAATCAAATCGTATCATTACAATGATAAACAATAAAATCAAGCAATAGTAAAAACATTTGTTTGTATCATTAACTTTTGCATTTTGAAAACCTTGGAAGCAATCACTTGTAAAAACATTTATACGATGACCAATAAGTGGAGTTTATGCCTTTGACCTTGAATCGATAGCATTACTAATGACTATTCATGCAAACCTTATATTTAATGATTAATGCTATGTTTTAAGACTAGTGTTATGTATATACAAGTTAGTAAAGTAATTTGTTTATAAATCAACTGTATGTAAGTAAATGTTAGGTATTAATTCCACCCTAGAATAACTCTTACAATTTGCTTAAAGTCTATAGTAATTTAGTGAGAAGACTTCTTTGAAGTTAGTGTTCTTTTGGTTTCTATAAAGAACCAAACTCTTACTAATTCAAACAAATATTTAAACTACATCTTTGTAGTTGCAAGGTAGTAAGACTACCTAGGGTTAAAAGTAAAATCACTCAATAATATTTTTCAGCGATATGATAAGGTATTATTACAATAATACATGTGACATCATGAAACTTAGAAAATCAAAATTATAGCCTAATGGCTATTAGTGCAAGTAGACTATTAGAATTGTATACAAATAAACAAGATGATACTCTTCACTACTAGAGCTGATTTAAAAGTAAACCTATTCAATCAATTGTAACCTTTAGTTGAAGATCTTAGAATTATACTCATGATTATAAGTATCACTTTGAACATTAGACATAGCATTAGTAGTAAATTTCATTCTTCAGTAAAAGTGTTTCTCTGTAAATATTGAGCCCTATGCTCATTAGTAGAACTTGTGAGTAACTGGGCTTATAACATCTGAAAGAAAACTTAAGTAGAACTCATGCTAGTAAAAAGTACTAGTATATTAAGGATATTGGTGTTTATGACTAACTTAAAATACTGTCATAGATTCAAAAACAACAAAGGAAGTACTTTACCTCAACATAGCCTTGCTTTGTATTAATCAAATTATGCTCTAACATTTTTATCATGGTAAATAAGTACTTCTTGTTTTAACACAAAAACAAACTCCTACTTGTTCAAAAATTTACCTGCTGAACCTGTAAGAACCAGAAATATAGCTGAGTTAGCAATTGTTAAGTAAGCCTAGATTAGAACATAGCTTCTCACCTACTTGACAAAAGCAAATCATCAGTACAGTTAGAAGCAATTGAATGTAGGTCATATACATAACATATCAAAATTAAAATGGTATTAGTTTGTATGTGTTTGTAGTTAATCACTAATTATTGTTAACTTTTTCATTTTTCCGCTATCCGCTAGTAGTTATTAAACTAAGACCTTACACATTTTATGTTACATTAAAAATTTTAAACTTTTGTGAAAATTCGAGGTTATGATAGTATTGGTGTATCCTTGTCTATAGGTGCAGAGAAAAACTAGTGTGTGGGTGCATCCTTGAGTAGTGGCTGAGAAGATTGGGGATTGTGGTCTCCAACAAGTGGGTTCTTGCAAATAACTATCGCATATTGTAAAAAAAAAGTTTTGTAGATAATAGAGATGTGTTTGTGGTTTTCCTTATTCGGTTCCACATTAAAACATTATGTCTAAATTTGTTCTTACATTTGCTAAAATAAAATAAATTGTGTTTAATTTCTATCATTGATTCACCCCCTGTCTCAGTGACAAGACCTAATTCAACAATTGGTATCAGAGCGGGACGCTTCACCACATTTTAACCACTAAAAGGAGGATCCTATTACAATCACTATGGATCATCATATGAATATGTCAATAATAGTCGCCATATTTGATGGTGAAGACCATGTTTCTAGAAGATTAGAATGAAAAACTATGTGATTTCCATTAGTCTAGAAGTTTTTCCATTAGTATAATAAGGATATAATGTTCCAAAATACATTCCCACAGAAGCAGAAGAAAGGAAGAAATTTTCCCGAACATGCAAAGGCCTTAAATGCATTACAAGTTGGAATAAGTAAGAAGGTTCTTGCAAAAGTACTGACCTATACAAGTGCAAAAGAGCTCTGGGACAAGTTGGAAACCATATGTGCAAGAGAATCCAAAGTACATATGGAAACAATTCAATCTCTCAAAGTACAATATGAAATTCTAAAAATGAAGTATGAAGAAACTATTTCAGAGTACTTTGAAAGAGTTGAGAATCTTGTTAATACAATCCAAGGTTTCGGAGTAGAAGTACCAGACTATGAGTTAGTTGAAAAGATACTAAGAACACTTCCTATGGGATATAATCATAAAATATCCAGTCTTGAAGACCCATAGAAGCTAGATGATATTACCATGGATGAATTGTATGGAATCCTCACAACCTATGAATTAAGACTAGGTATTGATAATCTGCTAGAAGGAGAAGCAACTTTCAAAGTAATCAAGAAAACAAAAAAATCAGAAGAAAAATCTCAGACTAACCATAAGGAAGAAGAAGCCAATTTTATCAAAAAAATTCAGAAAGGTTCAGGGAAGTACAAAGGAAAGCTACCCTTCAATTTTTTTAATTGTGGAAAAAATGGGCACTTTCAAGCCAAAGTTCCTTATTCTAAGGAAGACTCTAAAGATGAAGATGACAAAAACAAACAATACAAGAAAAATAGAAAATTCCACTATAAGAAAAATTACAAAGAAAAAAAGAATTTCTATTCAAAAGAAGAAGACAACAGTTCATCTAAGGTTAGTGATAGTGATGATAAAGTCCTTTTTCTAGGTATTGAAGAGTCTAATGAGATAGAAGAAATTGAGCATAAGGAAGAGTTAGAAGATGTAATATCCTGAATTTTTGACCTGACATTTATGGGAATAAATACCATTTCATGTGATGTTACTTTGATGTTTTATTTTGTATATTGGGCATAAGACCCCACTGCACATGAGAATGATGATTTGTTTGATATATTGGGCATAAGCCAAATGCATATTTTTTATGTATATTATTTCATGTGCTGGGAGTGGACCCTGAAGCACATAATTGATGAGATAATTTTTTTGAGCGCAATCTCTAAGGAACATAAGCATTTGATGTTTGTGTTTGAGCAAGAAGCTCTAGAGAACACAAGTATTTGATGTTTGTGTTGAGAAAGAAGCTCTGGAGAACATGAGTATTTGATATTTGTGTTGAGCTAGAGGCTAGGGAGCACATGCGTAATTGATGTTTGTGTTGAACAAGAAGCTCTGGAGCACATGAGTTATGAAACATTTGTGTTGAGCATGAAGCTCTAAAGCACATAAAAAGATAAGAAGTGGAAGTGTTGGGCATAATCCCTTGAGCATTCCAAGTTGATGTTGAGAAAAAGCTCTGTAACATTCGAACCTTGGCCATTTTATCCCTAGGTGTATCCTACAAATACATCCTAGAATTAGTTTTGAGCGAGGAGCTTTGGAATTGCAATAAGTTGTAACTCCCTGTTTCTTAGTGTTGAGTATGGGCTTTGATTAAACACTAGGAGTTACTGAAAAATTAATATGTTGAGTGAAAACAACTTTGATAAAACATTGATCTCATCTTACTTATTTTTAGGTGATTAAATGAAATTTCAAATTTTTGTGTCTCATCAAGTACTGAAGAACTACCATGTTATACTAGGTAATCCAACATGCAAGGAGGTTTAGAGTTGCCTAACCTAGTTGACCTAACCCCTACCCGAAGGTATTAATAAAGAAGTGACTATAAGCTAAAAAGAAAAGTATCATGCAGTTCAGTATCATGCTATATGATACCCAAAGTAAAAAATGCTAACAATGGTATATGTATATATAGTTTATATATAATGTGAATAAAAGAGTAAGCATATGTATTAATAATAGTAACTATAAATAATAATGAAAGGATATATGTATTATTATTTATTACTAATACTAATTAAATATTTAAATACCTAAAAGAGTCAAAATAGGAACTAGTCAAAGAGTTCCTAAGTTAAAATAAATAAATATTAAATTCACCTAAACTAAGTAAAAAGGGTTATTTCAAGAAAACAAATGATTCTTGATTTAACTACCCCTTTTCCTAAAGATTGTCTATAAAGACCCAAGCCAAAGATAGGTCGGCGGATATTTTGATTTTCCATCTATACTACCTGATTATTATTCTCAAGAGAGTTCTTGGAGAGAATTTTTCCCAAGAGGAAAATCCAAATGGTATAGAACCTGTTATCCCATCTAGGGAATCCTTATCTTAGGATCTATATGCTACTTGCATGCTGGAACCAGCTCAGGGGGATCCAGATTGAAACCAAGAACGGTTTCGGGTCATGGTTGGGTGGAACGTGGTAGTTCCCAAGTTATCTGGTTAAATGAACAGAGGTCAGAATGATCTATGTCCTTGTTAATGTTGTGTGCTTAGGTGTGTAGGGTTTCTAGACATTAAACTACCTTCAAATGGTGGGTATGAGGTTTCTTTTTCTTCCTTACAGTTCATACATTTTGGTTATTAAATGAAGGGTTTATAAGCTGGAATGAAAATATGTATACTATATGCTTGTTGTAGTTAGGTTTATTTTACAGAGCCTTAAAGAGAATCTAGGTTTACGTTGTTTACAAAGATTAAAACCTGATTTTATGAAGTAGAAATTATGCTACAGGGTGTCTGGCTTACTTAACCATGATTACCTAGTTAGAAAATATAGGTTATATTTCTTAGTATTGTTTTATACTGAAATATATGATTTTATCATATTTCAAAACCATAGGAAAAACATGGTCTCTATTCTTCCTGTATAACTCTTGCTATCATTCATTTCTGAAATTCAGTCTTCTCTGTAATGGTGTAATTTTCTAATAGAGTCTAGATTATTTAAGATAGCTAGATTCTTCGTTATTGTTCAAAATTAGATGCAAAATTAAAACATATTTTACTTAAAGATAAACAAAATTATACAAATAAACCATAGGTCAAATCTCTCACATTCCTAACAGTTCCAAACCCTAAAACTTAAATTATAAAGCGTTGACAGATTTCATTTTTCCAACATATAAGATTATTCTAATTACTTAAAATTCATTCTTAAAATAGAATTATCAAATATACTTTATAGCCTTCAAACTAAATACTAAATCCATGTTAAGATCAAATATATCCTAAACACTGTTCACAGACTTGAACATGATTAAAAACCATTCCTGTACTAAAACATAAACGATTATAAGTCTTAATAAAAACCCATACAAATTCCATTATAAAACCCTCTACACAAGAGCTAGCCATCAAAACCTGTTAAGGTTTGGCCATAGGAAAAAGTAACATTCCAATTATCTCAACTACTATAAACAAAAACCAAGAACCAAATATATGTATGTAATAAAAAACAATTTATTAACCATTAGAGTCACACCGAGGATCGAATCCTATGGAAAGACAACTAAAAACTACCAACATAATCCATTAAAAAACCCAAGATCAAATCCTGTAGGAATCATCGCCAAAGTAAAAATATAATGCTGCGTTAAACACTAGTCCAAGCATTAGGACAACCCATGATCGAATCCTGTAGGCTTATACAATTAAAAACAAAACAAAGTTGACTACATGCCTAGGATCGAATCCTGTAGGTATCAATAATAAAACACAAGCGTATAAACACTGCAACATACACATTGAATGTTTTTCTCCTTTCAGGATTCCCACTAAGTTTCAATTTAAAACATCCAAATTCACAAAACAGAGCCATGCTCTACCCGTTATTTCCAACTTCATATAACTTAAACTAATAAAATCTAAGGCTGCATGTCCATCTAAAGGTCAAGCCTAAACTTTTCAGGATCACGACTGTAAGAAGAAACCCCAGCCTTAAAACAAATAGTTAAACCCTACTATCAACGAATACACAATCATGACTGTAATAAACATAGAAACCATATGTGTAAAAAACATGTTCACATAAGGGTCGAATTCAAGCTCATGGGCACAATAAGAAACCCTGTCCATGATAATAATCCATACATTCCATAAATATAATTCATAAAAAGTAAATTAACACATGCACAATTTAAATAGTGCCATTGCTTGCACATGCACGATTTAAATAGTGCCATTGCAAGCAATGGAACTGTAATGCCAAAGTATTCGCATCAATAAAATCCAAACACAGATTGCTTCCATTAAAATGTTAAACAATATGTTGAAACAAAAACCAAAGTTTATTTAGAGATCCAAGACTTTTTCTGGGAAGACACGACTCACCCCAAAATCCTTACATTTGAAAAAGTTAAATACAGTCATATCCCTTGGATCCTCAAACCATAAAAAAGACCCAAACCAACTATCAATCCATTAACAAAATTGACATAGAGATAAACCCTCCCAAACTAGAGTGCAATACTTTGTCACACAAACACTCAGAGGTAAGGGCCTTTTCATTTCGCAGGGCTTACCTGCTTAAAGGATTACGCAGACCATCCAAAGAGTCACCGTCAAGCCACATTTCAAATCACCCCTGTCACCTACAAAACCAAACACGTAGAGCTATGAGGAGTCTGCTAAACCTCAACAGAGGTAAACAAATAATACATTGTTGCAAACCCAAGTTAATAACATACCTATTGGTGAAAGGGAATGCTATTTCTCCATGCAACATAAATACCCCAAAAACCAAAACCACATTGACAACCAGAGGAAGATCCAAATGAATTACACAAATGGCCAGACCATCGTATGAGGCTTGATTCCCACACTTTCCTAGCTGCATTAAAAGAACTACCCTATCCTCCACTACCCACGAAATCCATACCCATAGTTCCATAAATAAGTTCATTATAATTTTGTATAGTCCACCACCCTAGCATAAAAACCATAGATAAACCCTCCATTGCAACATTAAGACATATTTTTATGGCATATGAAATATGCCATAAATAGTTTATACATATCCCATAGTTTTTCCAAAGACTTCTTACAAAGTTTTCCATGACATATAACTCAAGTATTAAACCCTAGGCTTTATTACCTTAAAAAGTTACATGTTGTAAACTGAATATCAAAGTGGATAAGGTTTCATAAAGGCTTAACCATAACAATAATGAAAATCGTAATGATTTAGACCATACATTGTCAACTCTGCATAAACATGGAACGCAGGCACATCTAGGTTAGGACATTAGTCCTCTTATCTTCAGTTATGAATAGGTTAATGCAACATAGTTATCATGCCGTAGGATGTTATTATTTTTCATGGTAAAAGATATAATTCACCAACTAATTCACCTGCACAAAAGTGAAGGTTTCGTTAGTTCACAATGAACTAAGTAAACCCCGTAAAAGCAGAAGGATGTAAGTTTTAAACTTGTGTACAGAAGCAAAGCATTAAAAATATTTTAAGCAAAATAGAGATCACAACATATCATTCACACATAATGAAATCCTCCTATTTTCTCTTCATTACATTATGAAATCCTCACAATACAATATATAGGTATTCCACAACATCCAAATACCCTAATTCGTTAACCCGAATTAGAAAAAGACTTCAATCCCTTAACCGGGATTAAGTTATATATTTTTAGACAAATTATAAAAATAGCCACAAATAGCTATAAATAACCATAAAATCTATAAATAGACAAGGTGCCTTTGGGATCGTCGAGCCGCAGCGCTGACATGCGCACCACCCCTCCATATGCACATGCAAAGAATATAACATATATCCAACATTCTCCCACTTGTTGTTTCCTTTGCATAGCAATGAGTCATGTACTCATAAATTCACAGATTCAGGGCATTAATGCCCATAGATTCTCCACACCAAGAGAAATTCTTTGTACTAATAGACTTTGTTAATGAGTCTGCAACATTTTTCATGGTGTCA
The DNA here is from genome assembly GCA_001517045.1 of Pseudotsuga menziesii. Lineage (NCBI taxonomy): Eukaryota > Viridiplantae > Streptophyta > Pinopsida > Pinales > Pinaceae > Pseudotsuga > Pseudotsuga menziesii. The sequence goes on along the minus strand of LPNX011144822.1, from coordinate 96,223 downwards.
CCCTTCTCTAGCAACACCTTCTTGTCTTCAACCATATCTCTCACAAAGTGATATTGCACATCAATATTCTTTGTCTTAGCATGATAGGCAGGGTTCTTTGCCACAAATATTGCACTTTGGCTATCAAAATCTACCCTTACACCTTTTTGTACAAACCCAATACCTGAACACAATCTTTGCAGCCACACAACTTATTTGCTTGCATGAGTGGCTTCCATATATTCAGCTTCTATAGTTGAGAGTGTAGCTACAACTTGTCTCTTGCTCATCCAACTGATAGCTCCTCCAAATAGGTTAAACACATACCCACTTATAGATATTCTATGATCAAGGTCTCCAGCCTAGGCTGCATCAACAAATCCATGTATATTTATTACTCTATTTGTTCCAGGTTTTCCTTGGTAGTAGATTGCATAATCTATGGGGCCACACAAATATCTGAAGACCCTCTTTACAATTGTCCAATGTTCGTTTCCTGGTTTTGACATATATCTGCTCAAAACTCCCTTTGCATGAGCAATTTCCGGTGTTGTACAGACCATTGCATACATTAAACTACCAACTGCACTGGCATATGGAACCCGTGACATGTCTTCTTCTTCTTCTCGTGTCTTGGGACACTGCTCTACATATAAATTTACACCTACAAGAATAGGAACATTGACTGACTTACTTTCCTGCATGTTAAATCTCTATAGTATCATATCAACATATTTTCTTTGATTTAAACTGATCATTTTGTTTGCACGATCTCTTCTTATCTCCATTCCTAGAATGAAGTTTGCAACACCGAGATCTTTCATATCAAACTTGGAGGACAGTTGAGACTTCACCTCCTTTATAACATCTTTGTTGTTTCCAATCAGCAACATGTCATCAACATACAGAACTATGTTAATGAAGTGATCACCAACCTTTTTGGAATATACACAGTGATCAGCTTTATTTCTCACAAACCCCAATCCAAGTATGTATGTGTCAAACTTTTGGTACCACATCCTTGGAGATTACTTTACACTATAAAGGGACTTCTTTAGTATACATACTAACTCATTCTTTCCCTTTGCTATGAACCCTTCTGGTTGTTTCATGTATATTTCTTCTTCCAGATCCCCATGTAAGAATGTTGTCTTCACATCCATCTGCTCTACTTCAAGATCAAAAGCAACAACAATAGAAAGGAGAAATATAATAGAATTTAATTTTGCAACTGGACAAAATATTTCACCAAAATCAATCCCCTTTACTTGAGAATATTCCTTTGCTACCAAGTGGGCTTTATACTTATCCACTTTACCTTCTGTATTCAACTTATTTTTAAATAGCCATTTGCTTCCAATGGATTTTCTCCCAGCTGGTAACTGGACTAGATTCCAAGCTTCATTTTGTCCAAGGAATCCATTTCTTCATCCATGGGCTTTTCTGAGAGATCACTATCCTCTAAATTAATAGCTTCCTTCACATTTCTAGGATCATCATCAGTAATAGACATAGCAAAATGAGAGCAAAAATCAGGAGGGGAATACCTTTCTGGTTGCCTTATTTCTCGAGATGATCTCCTCAAAACTAAATTATGAGGTTCTTCTTCTTCTGATTCTGCTTCTTCTTTTGAGTCAGATTCTTCACCTTCAAACTTAAACTCTATTTTCACTGGTTCCTTTTCCATTGGATTCACTTCTTGTCTTGGGATTTCTTTTACCTCTCGAAAAACATCATCTCGATTGTAAATAGTCTTCTTAGTTATAGTATTCCAAAGCTTATACCATTTCATACCATATTTATAGGCAATAAATATACACTTCTTAGCTTCATTATCCAACTTGCTCCTTTTCTCCTTTGGAACATGTGCATAAGCATCACAACCAAAAAATTTCATATGCCTAACACAAGGTTTCTTACCAGTCCATACCTATTGTGGAGTTTTATCAGTCAATGCTGATGTGGGTGATCGGTTTACCAAGTAACATGCTTTCTCCACTGCTTCTGCCTAGAATTCTTGTCCTATCCCATCACTACTTAGCATGGTCCTTGCCTTTTCCATCAACGTCCTATTCATCCTCTCATCAACTTTATTCTGTTGAGGTGTGTATGAAGTAGTCTTTTTCCTTGCTATACCACACTTCTTACAAAATTCCTCGAATTCATTTCCACAGAACTCTCCACCATTATCTGTCCTCAACACCTTTATTTTCTTTTTTGACTGATTTTCTACAAGAGCCTTAAATTCTTTAAACTTGGCAAATACTTTAGATTTATTTTGAAGGAAATAAATCCATATGTTCCTTGAGAAATCATCTATAAACGAAACATAATACATATATTTTCCTAATGATGGAACAGGAATAGGTCCAAACACATCACTATGTATTAATTCTAGAATCCCCTTTTCTCTTGTAGCACAAGATGTAAATCTTACTCGATTTTGTTTTCCATATATGCAATGTTCACAAAAATAAAAATCCAAAGTGCAATCAGTCATACCTTCAACCATACCTTTACCTTGTAATGCTTAAAGTCCCTTTTCTCCAATATGCCCCAATATTTGATTCCATACCATTGTCTTTCCTCCTGATGCAGTCAAGGTTTTGTCATCTTTACCTCCTTCCTCCAGCACAAAAGAATTGTTACATTCATCAATGATGGTTTTTCCCAATAGTTTGTACATATTTCCATATCGAAATCCCCTCATCAATACCATTGATCCTCGAACCATTTTGCAACCACCATCTCCACACACAGTCTTTACGCCTGCAACATCCATCTTTCCAATTTGGAATGTGTAGCACTCTAGGTAGAGTTCTAATCCTTCCATCCTTCAGTTTTATCTTGAATTTACCACATCCAATGATACTAGCTGGTGAATCATCTCCCAAGTACACATCTACTCCATTGTACTTTTCATATTTACAGAACCACTCCCTATGAGGGGTCATATGACATGACGCACCTATGTCAATCAGCCATGTATCACATTTTGAAGGATTACCCATGGAAGCTAGCTACACATCCCCTCCTTCTTCTGAGGAGTTCTTCACCTTTGTGGAAGGGGTATCCTCATATCCCTTTTCTTTCTCAACATTCTCAGATATGCAATCCTTTTTAGAGTGCCCAACTTTACTACATTTCCAACACTTCGTTATTCTTTTTCCTGGGGATCTAGATCTACCCTTAGATTTAAATCTCCTCCTAGATCCTTTATTTTTATTCTCTCCTGAGGGTGACCTCTCACAGACAAGGCATCCATACTATGATTATCCATGGTTTTTCACCTCATTTCTTCTGATAGTAGGGATGATGCAATTTCATCAAATTTTAAGTACACCTGGCTAGAACTACCTATTGCAATAACTAGGTTGTCGTAGGAATCTGATAAAGAACGCAATAATGTAATACATTTATCTTCTTCAGCCATTTTAATACCAAGAGAGGTTATCTGACTTACCAGAGTATTGTAGACATTCAAATTCTCTGTTACAGAGCCATTCTTGTCCATTTTGAGGTGAAACAACTTCTTTTGCAGAAACAGCTTGTTCACAAGGGATTTTGATTGATACAAACTCCCTAGTTTTGGCCATAGGTTTACTGCACTATCTTCACCAGATACGGTCAACAACATAGAGTCTGATAAGAACAATAGTATTGTACTCCTCGCCCTTCTTTCTAATTTATCCCAATCATCTTGTGATGTTGCAGTGGGTTTCGTACACGGATCCACAAAAATCCATTGTTCCCGATCTACCAGAAGATCCTCCATTTTGAGCTTCCATATCTCAAAATTTTAGCCATTAAATTTCTTGATCTCGATTCTTGACATTCTTTCCATTCTCTTTCAATGCACAAATCAACACTGCAAATCTCCCACTGAATCAAGGTTTATCATTGACCCGAGATCTATCAACCGCGTCGAACCCTTAGCAGCAAAGGCGTCCCCCTGATGCCAAAATTGAGCTCTGATACCACATGTAAGTTTTAAACCTGTGCATAGAACAAAGCATATAGATTCTTTTAAGAAAAATAGAGATCACAACACATCATTCACAAATAAACACAGAGATTTACCCTAGAAACCATTAACCAGGAAAACTAGAAAACCTTGGAGCCACACCTCCTATTTTCTCTTCATTACATTATGAAATCCTCACAATAAAAATATAGGTATTCCACAACATCCAAATACCCTAATCCTTTAACCCGGATTAAAAAAAGACTCCAATCCCTTAACCTAGATTAAGTTACATATTTTTAGACAAATTCTAAAAATAGCCACATGTTGGAGGAGCTAGTCGGTAAGACAACTAATTCGAGAAGCTGACTAAGTCAATCAACCGACTAATTAGATATTAGGTCGGCCACCTAAAGTCATGTCAGTTGACTGAACCGATAGGTGTAACTGTTTTGTAAATCATATATATTAGGCTGCCGACCTAGATGAGAAGTCGGTTCAGTTCTGTGTATTGTATGGATTCGTCTGTTATAATATAATCTGTTATTCTTACACCCGTGTTCTTGTCTCTCGTCTCTGATGTGTCTGTATGCTTTTAATGTGTATTATTGGTAACCCTTTGTGATCCATGAGATTACAACATTAGTTCCATTTTCGGTAGTACATATCTAAGATGAATACAAGCAGATGATACCAGAGCAGAAAATTAAGAACAAGTGGGAGCGCAAGATAGAAAATTATTTGCAAAATTATGTGCGAATAAACAGATTAACGACTGCTCAGGCAAAATAAATATTCTTTACTGAAACCCATGAGAAGTTCGTAGAATTGGTACCCCAGCTTTTGAAGAAACTTCTGGATGAAAAATCTAGAAGCAACTAAAGAGCAACGGTTTCTACAGAAATTGATTCGAGGGGGAATAACAAACCTATCAAAGTGGTTAGAAAAGATCACCGACGATTTCTATGAGGAGAAAGCTATAGAAGAAACAAATTCTGTAGAAACCGTTCATAAGAAATTCTATACAGACCTTACTGAGCAGTTCCTATGCTCTTTACTGACCTTGCTATTCAAATTCCTGATAGAAAAAGGAGTGGGACATATTGTTGAACCTTGTCCATTACTACGTGAACCACCACAAAATTCCAACTGGGCGGTGAAACAAAAGAAGTGGGAGAAATTCATTGCCAAAAGAGAGTGGGAATATTTCCTAAGCAAGTAAACATAACTATCCGAGATTTCTAAAGCGTCGGGTAGGCAATGGGGGGGTAGCTGGTTGTATGTCGGGGTAAAGTAAACAGGATTTTAGTTGACTAACAAAGAGATACCACCACCATCGATGAGAAGTCAACCTAAGAAGGAAATTGAACGGACAGTGATACATAAAGGTACGATGGATTTATAGAAAATATTAAGAGAGAAGAGGCTAAAGAGAAGAGAAGAAAGAAGAGAAAGAGCTATAACACTGCAAAGAGGAATGAGTTATAGGGTGATAGACTAAGAAATAAATCCTCCAGAGTTGGGTCATAACCGACAGGAAGAATGCGAGGAGGAAGAGACATCACCCATGGAAAAAAAATTGTGGATAGAGCAGCGTGAAGCTCTCCAAATAGAAGTTCCCCAAGAGGTAACACCTCTATCTCCAACAAATCTGAGTACCAGAATGCAAGCCATTGTCGAAGAAGATTTAAGACTAAGAGCTAGTGAGTTTGGTATATGGAGATGACTAGACGACGAGGTAAACAATGATAGTCATATACTTATCCATTGACCAGAAGAAGGAAACTGGGTCATGTTTCAAGCGTACCCTTCCAACCAAAGTATCCATTTACTTTACCCGACACATGAAGGAGCACCCCCCCTACCAAATACAACTTTGGAGAATATAGAAAAATTTGACCCGTAGATAAATAATTGCAGTTGGACATCGATAGGAGAATTTGACCCCAACCGATTGCTTGTCAAAGAAGAAATGACAAACAAAAAAACCGACGGGAACAAGAGTTCTGTCGACAACAATTCTGCACAAAGAAATAAGCAAAACATCCCACCACCCCCACCACCACCACCTCCCAAAGAAGATAGCGATAGTGAATCCGACATGGGTCATGGATCAGCACATATCCCTTTATATGAGGGCAACGAAGATCCCATATGACATTGGTTCATCTACGAGTCGACATGGGAGGCAAACTAGGTTACAGCAGAAGATAGATAGATGGCACAGTTCGCTGGTGCCTTGAGGAAGAGAGATCTAACATGGTATATGACCTTTACTGAGAGAACCCCTCACGCATCCAAGGTGGAAACTAAAGAGAAATTTTTATTGTTATTTAAAACTCTAGATGCTAAACATCTGGCAGTAAAAAAATTAAAGACAACCTTGCAAAAGCCAGCAGAATATGTTCGAGAGTACGAAAAATGCTGGAAATACCTTCTCAGCTAACTCAATTATGTAATTAATGAACAATTGTTAATTCAGTGGTTTCTTGCAGGCCTTTCATAGAAAATACGACGACATATAAGCTTGGAGAAATTCAAGACATATGAAGATGCGTTTTTTAAAGCCTTACAAGTGGAGATGGATGAAGACTTTCCAGCATATCCCACGGACACTAGACTAGAAGAACAACTCGAGATCATGCATAAATATTTAAAAGAGCTAAACCTTAAGAGTCAAGACATCTGGTGCACAAAATGCTCAATGGCCAGACATTCAAAATATAATTGTCGATAGGACATTCGATTTGTGCAAACAAAATTTTTTTGTGACATCTTCCAAGAACATGGAGAACACACCACAAAAGATTGCCCGTTTAACATGAAGAATTGTAAAGTATCTTGCTGTGCAATCTGTGAAACTAAAAATCATACCATTTCCGAATGCCACCTAAACCTAAAAAATCGACAAAATTACCATGCAGTCTAGCAAATGAATGCATTTGCGCAGAACAATGAGAACAATCAACGAAACAATGCTCAAAGTGAACAAAATAATCGAAGGTATGATGGTCGTCGATATGAGCGCCGGTTTGACAACAGACGTGGAGGATATGGAGTTTGAGGGTGATTCTTTGGAAATCATGACAACCGACCACATCGGCCCATCCAATTTTTCACGTGCTACAAAGAAGGTCACCGATACACAGACTGTCCATACAAGGACAAAACTGACTTAAAATTCTGTACTAGCTGTGGAGTAGGGGATTACTCATTAGAGGATTTCCCTACTATGCTTGAAAAAATCATAAGAGGAAATTTCACCTCAAAATGGGCCTCCTAAAAAAAATTAATAAAATAATAGTTAAAATAATAAAATAATATTTATTAATTTTGGAGGAAGAAAAGAAAAAAAACTATTTTTTTGTTTGTATTTTCGACATATCTCCCTATGTTTTTACTCAAATTTCGATCGAGAGAGCTCGTTGGATGTGGAATTAAATTATGCATCCAACAAGTACCCACTCGGCATACTTTTGACGGACCCTGCTACTTGAAAAACAAGAAATACCTGAAAAAACGTGATGATGACATCATCATCACATTTTTTCAGGTATTTCTTATTTTTTGGGTAGCGGGGTCAGTCAAAAGTATGCCGAGTGGGTACTCGTTGGATGCAGAATTTAATTCTGCATCCAACAAGCTCTTCCGATCGAAAAACATAGGGATACATGTTGAAAATACAAACAAAAAAAGTAGTTTTTTTTATGATACCTATCCCCAAATTTATATTAAAAAAGTGTTTAAGACCTATACGGTATTTCAAATTTAAAGGAATTTCATTCGCTAAGACATGATGACATGGAATTTGAGTTAAATTTAAAGGGCCCATTTTGAGTTGAAATTTCCTCTAATGAAATAAAAATAAAAATGTTAATGTCTTGTTGTGCATACAAAAACATGATAATATCAATACAAAGAATTTGCATATAGTAACCCAACAGGGGACACAAATTGGGAATGATAATCCATGAATAAGCAAAATAAAATCTTGAAAAGAATCATTATCCGGACCCAGTTAAACAAAAACAACTGTATAAAGATGCAACGAATGTATTTAGAGAAGTTGCTCAACGGGAAGAAGCTGGCAATAATCAACAAAGCACAATAAAAGAATTAATACACTTAGTGCAAAATAATAAAATGATATATCAATGCATCGAATTATTGTATAAAATAAAAGACAACAATAATATAGAAAAACAAACAAAAAATATCTTCAGCCTAAAACAAAAAGATAAAGTTGATGCCGACCCACTTGTCGACCTAGAAATTGAAGGATACTATGTACGACAAGTTGTGCTTGACTTCGGATCACAAGTAAACATTATGATTCGCGATACTTGGGAACAGTTGGTTATACATCGACTATACGAGTCAGGCATATACCTGAAATTAGCCGACCAAAGCCTGATTGAACCTATCGGAGTCTCGAAAAATGTTGACACGATAATAAAAGGAATATCAACCAAAGTCGATTTTTAAATCATTGACCCTAAGGAAGGATCTAGCTCCTTCCCAGCATTAGTAGGTCGACCTTGGGGAAGAAAAATGAAAGCCTCGATATCCTTAGATAAGGAAAGGATAAAACTAAAAGAGAATGGAAAAAAAGTCATAGTACCTATCCATCCATCCCAAGGAGAACCTTGGATAGAACCTATTGATGAAGAAGTTGACATCTGACAACTATATCAGATACAAAACAATGAGAACTACATAGAACCCAATATCTATGGTGAACTACACTTAGGGAATCAAGATTCAGTAGGTTACAACTCAGATGCAGAATTATATGATTGGGAAGTTGAGAACTACAAAACACAAGCAAGAGGATGCTGGACCATTCAAAAAATACAGAAGAAACCAGTCCGATAATGCTTCGTGGTGTCCATCATCCCAAAAATATTTGAAAAGAAAACCAGGGAATATCCTACCCTGAAACCAACAAATATAAATATCACACAAGTCCCAAGATATAAAGAAAGAGAATCACCAGCTATGCACATTGAACAAGTATTCAGGAACAGTGGTGAACATCGCTGACTCCAAAGCCTAGTGGAAAATTTCACAAGACAAGCAGCTAGATGGTGGGATACCCATCAATCAAGATTGCAGACATGGACAACAGCTTCGACCTACTTTATAGAAATATTCAAAGGAAAAAGGTTAACCAATCAAGCCCAAATACCTATATTTATCAAAGGATAGGCACCAAAAGACCACATAAGAACATGTGAAAAAGAATGGAAAAGACTTGGGTATAAGGATGAACGTACATGACCACACCTGTTTCCATCAACGCTATCCAACTTACCAAAAAAATGGTACAAAATGGAAGAAGATCGGGGTGAAACATTTCTATGGCATGAACTTAGAGAAAATTTTATCAAAGACTTTAGTTTTATACCACAAGACAAAAAATTAGTCGAAACTGCAAAACAAATTAAGGCATTTGTAGAACCGACTGAGAACAAAAACCTAATACAAAATCAGGATCGACCAACAATAAACTGTAATAATATACAAACTGATATAATACCACAATAAACAAGACTACATATGGAAAATGAAAATCCGAAAGGGAAAAGCTTTAGATGGAAATCAAACCATTCCGAAATGGCAAAACCAATTCACACAGTGTTCAAAGTCGAGACAACCGACAAAGAAGACATCGATTGAATGAATGCAGCAAAATTTCCTGCTACATTTTCACAGTTTAAAGAAGGGAGTCGACCAATCAATGAAATGAAAGAACCTGAATGGTTAGACACTAAAGTGAAAACTAAAGAAGTTGACATATCAAATGATGATCGACCAAAAATAGAAAAAATAGGAGAGTACTGGAGTGAAGAACAAACAATAGTAAACCTACTAAAAGAATTCCAAGATTTATTTGATAGAGACTACAAGGATCTTAAAGGTCTAGTACATGAAATGGGTGAAATGAAGATTGACATTAAAACTAATGTTTGACCTGTAAAGAAAATACCATATAAACTAGCTCATAAATACAAAGAGATAGTCAAGAAAGAGATTGATAACATGCTTGCAGCAGGAATGATCTACCCTATTGACCAATCAAAATGGGCAATTCCAATGGTGGTTCAACCAAATAAACATGATCCAACCAAGCTAAGGATTTGTGTCGACTTCAGAGACCTTAATAAAGTTACATTAACAGACCCATTTTCGACACCTTATGCAGATGAAATATTAAATTATGTCGCAGGACATGAATGCTCCTCGTTTATAGATGGATTCTTAGGTTACAACCAAGTACCAATAGCCAAAGAAGACCAGATAAACAACAATCGTATGTGAATTTGGCTCATTTGTTTACAGGGTTATGCCTTTTGGACTAAAAAATGCACCCGTAGTATTTTCAAGAATTGTGGTCAAAACATTTCAAGAATACATTTACAAAACGATGGCAGTATATTTTGACGATTGGACAATATACTCTACGCTGAAAGATCATTGCAAATGGCTAAGTCTCATGTTGGAACGATGCTGACAAATCCAACTATCTCTGAACATTAAGAAGTGCATATTTCTGACCCCTATAGAGATACTATTAGGACACATTGTTTGTAAAGAGGGCATCAAGGTCGACTTCACAAAGATAAAAATTATCCTTGACTTAAAACCACCGGTGAATCCAAAACATGTTAGGGTACTACTTGGTCATATAAGATACTACAGGAAATTCATAAGACACTATTCATATATGACATATCCACTGGAAGAATTGTTAAGAGAAGATTAGGAGTTTGACTGGATAGAGGAATGCGACATATCATTTGAAGCACTCAAAAGGAAGTTAGTCAAAGCACCCATTCTAAGATTTCCAAACTGGTCGACCAAATTCCATGTACACATCAACGCATCAGGCCTAGCCATAGGAGCAATCCTAACTCAACCAGGAGACGACGAAATGCACTACCCTATAGTTTACAATAGCAAAAAATTAAATAAAGTAGAAAGAAACTATTCAACAACAGAGAGAAAAGCATTAGGAATGGTCTTCGCACTACAGAAGTATCGACACTAATTACTAGCTAATCTGTTTATCTTTTATACCAACCGCAAAGCACTAAAATACCTCGTAAATAAACCCTTACAACATGGGAGAATTTGTCGATGGCTACTTCTATTCCAAGAATTCGAATTCGAAGTCATATGTCAAACTAGGAAAATTAAATGTCGGACCCGACCACTTATCACGAATCGACACTGGAGAGGAACCGACAGGAGTCGAAGATGACTTACCAGATGCACATTTATTCCGAATAGAAGCAGTCCCAGCAGTATTAGAGGAAATAGCTCAATTCTTAGAAAATGGACAAGCACCAGAGGACATGAGCATGAATAAGAAACAAATTTTAGCCATGAAAGCTGCACCATATAGCCTCATAAATGGATTCTTCTATAAAATGGGCCTGGATGACATCCTCAGAAGATGTGTACTAGAACATGAAAGAAATAATATTATGTATGAAGCACATTATGGACCAGAGGGAGGAAATTTTCAAGCAAACACAACCGCCAAGAAAATCCAACAATCAAGGTTGTGGTGGCCGACACTTCACAAAGATTGTAAAAAGTTTGTAAGCCAATGTGATAGATGTAAACGACTAGGTCTACGATTTCCTAGTACAAAAATTCCATTAATACTAGTAAACCCAAGTTTGAAATTTGAAATTTGGGCCATAAACTTCATAGGACCATTTCTCATACTAGCAGAAAGAACAAGTGCAAGGTACATAATAACTGTAGTAGTGTATGTAACCAAGTGGGCTGAGGCAGAATCGGTTGACACATGTTCAAGTGAGATAGCTGTTAAATTTATCTATGAAAATATTATTACCAGGTTTGGATGTCCAATAACCCTAATTAGTGACCAAGGGTCACACTTTATTAATAAAACTATTAAAACACTAACAGATTAGTTCAAAATCGACCACCGATGGAGTATAGCTTATCACCCTCAGTCAAATGGAGCAATTGAGGAATTTAATAAAACATTAAAAAAAGGTCTAATAAAGATATGTAACACCGAAAAATACGATTGGGATGAAAACATTCCTATAGTACTATGCGCTTACAGAACAACATACAATCGTTCAATCGACCAAACACCGTTTCGACTAGTCTTATGGACAAGAAGCAGTAATTCCACTACACTTTTGACAACAAACACCTATTATCGCAGAGATTTTACATGTCGATGTCGAACAAGGAAGGAATGACCAACTGATACAATTAAGTGAATTAGAATATCTCTGACTGATTGCTTTACAGCACCAAGAAATACATAAACAATAGTAGAAGGCATGGCATGATCGTAACATCAAAAATAAGAACCTATCGGTAAGGGACCTTACCTTATTATACAACAGTCGAGTAAAAGGAAAACCCAAAAAGCTACATACAAAATGGATGGGACCCTACGTGGTCGAAGAGACTCATGCCAACGGAGCAGTCCGACTAAGGAAATTACAAGGCATAATATTCCAAAAACTTGTTAATGGTGCTCGACTAAAGCGGTATAAAAACTAAATCAAGTTAAAAAAAACATATAACGATCATAATGGTTAGACAAAAACTATAAAAATCTTAAGAAAAATATAAAATAAACAAAACAGGACCAACACACATAAACTGAGATGACAGGAAATCAACGCTTCGACAGCTGACATTACACCCACGGACATACCACCTTCAACCGCTCACACGATCGACATCGACCAATGACCCTAAAAGTCACATCATGTCTTCATGACTACGAGCGCCAAAATCAAATCACCATTAACGCAAACTCAAGTGCTCACGCTGGACCATCACTTTCACCATTAATGCACCCATAGACAAAAACGTCAAATGCATCACCTATAAATATTGGACCGCAAGAGGATCATTTACATTATTTCAAACAGAGAGAGCAACTTAGCAAACAAAGAACTGAGAACCAAGAATCCCAAAGTGAAGTCGAACAAAAACCCAACAAAATGGAACCAAAACAAACCAGAGCTGCAGCCAAGACTAAGGAACTACAAACTACTGAGACCCCATTAATGAGGAGGATAAGAAACATAAAAAACGCTAAGGTTCAAGAGACCTCATGGGCAATAACATGGGCCAAGATCAAGGAATGGGCCTATGTCGATAAGAAACCAACCCTAGCTGCATAGAAGATAAACCACAGTACTATCATGAACTACATGAACACACTGTTCATGGTAATTTTTCGAGGTACAAAGGAAACAACAGTCAAATTCATTATAAGTCGATACCACAACGATAGATTCTACTTCGATAGACCAGTCGAGATCTTTGGCGATGTAATATATAAATTGACTGGCTTATCCAACCAAGGTGACCCAGTACTAGTCGACATAAAGGAAGGGATGGTAGAGAAACTAACTGGATCACCATCAGGCAAGAACTCAAAAGGGATAATGATTATCCAGATACAAGCCCAAACACCAAAAATTGTGGCTAAAATCATAGCAACTGGGCTTACACCCACAGGTTGAGGAAGAGACCTAAAATTGGATATGCTAGAGGCATTGGATACCATTGCTGACACAGAGAAAATATACAGATGGGCTGAGTATGTCTTCGACATGATCAAAGGCATCTGTGAGAAATTCCAGGAGTCGAGAGGGATTATAAGGTTCACATCCCTTATCTTATGGATAGTAATGTATTACTTGTGCCCTGTTGGGGACAGCCAGTTCCAAGAACTCACAATATTCCACATGTGGGGATTCAAACCATTTGTCTAGACTAGAACACTAAAGGAACTAGAAAACGGTAAGGTGCTATTGGAAAACTGGTTCCAACAGCTCAAACTTCAGACAACCAGATGGAGGGTGCCCTAGAACATCCGACGAAGTCTACCCAAAACCACGCACATATAGTTGGAACTTTACCATACTGCGGTGTGGTATATGCAGGGTGCCAAGGAAAAATCAAAGACTCTCGAATACTACCCAGCAGTCGAAGAGATCTTCCATGAGCTAGCTCGATAGTCTAGCACAAAACTGTTGATACCAGCAAAATCCAAGGAAGCAACCCTAGTAATAGAAGAACCACTCATAGACCAAAAAAAAGAAGTATATTATGAAATCCGGTCATACATCGGCACATTCGTGTTAGAGGAAACACCAGCAAAAGACACTAGTCGACTGCAAATTACAATCAGACCACTAACAGGACAAAGGGAAGGCACACATACAAAACAACAGGTAGCCATCCCAGCTGAGAAAAGTGTCAGCCCAGCACAACAACATGAGGAAGCAAACGAGCTGGGAGATATTGAGTCCGACAATCCTGAGTATGACATAACAAAGGAAAAATTCAAGAAACTAGCAAAGGAGATAGCAGCAGTGTAGAAGAATGCAACTAAGACAAAAGGAAAGGGGAAGCGCAAGCTAATCCTTTCTAACTCAAAGGATGAAGAGGAACTATTAGCTACCATGGTCGACATCATCGAAGACACCATAGAAAAACAAAATTCTGGTCGAGGCATAGTTCAATAAATTTGTCTAAGCAGGAGCACGACAAGGTCGGCCCAAGAAGGAAAAAAGTACACACACCTCAATGGCCAAAAATGTGGTCGACCTAGTATCAACACCTCCACCCCTGTGTTTGACTCAAATCACGCAGGAAGAAATAACAAAGCTTCCTTCCATAAGCCCAGTCGACATATGCAAGAATGCTATGCAAGAAACCCTGAAGGAGAGGTTCGATCAAGACAGAGAATTCTAGGAGTACATCAAAAAACTGCCTGAGTTACTCACCTCTGTACAAATGATCACCACCAAAATGCCTCTGTTTGAAGCTGGTGGATAAGGACAGCCTGCTCCTTCACAACCTAGCCAAATACCCCAAAAATTGAGGTCTGAGGGAGTAATAAAATCCACATTTGTGAGGAACCCCGACAAGATAGCTCAAGTTGTCGCAAGTTGGACCTCATCGTTCATCCCAACTAACCTCGAACCCCCTCCACCAACCAATGAACCGATAGGAAATGAGGAAGAATAGAACATCGAAGAAATAAAGCGAGAAATCAATGAAATGTTCTTCGACATCCCGAAAGGTTCACCCACACAAATTGTTGACTCAACACATGACCACATCCCCACCACGCCAATCACACCTGACCATTCACCATCGCCACCACCCCCCAACCCAAAACCTCTGACTGAACCATTAGTTCCAGCAACGTCTATAGAGGAAACCTCTGCACAAAAACCACTAGATACACACCCAGCTACATAACTCATTCCATAGACTCAACCAGAAATTCCACCAACCATTGCAGAACAACAACCAAACACTCAACTTCCAGAAAACCAACCACCAGAAATTCTAACTCTTACAGGTGCACAAGTACAGAAGCAAGCAGAAAAACAAAAGCACAAGAGGAGGAGAGAAGAAATAAATGGGACCATCAGTCACAAGGGGCAATGGTCCACATAAGCCATCTTGGGTCAACCACTATAGTCGATGCAACAAAGTTGAAGGATGGAGAGTTGGGACAACTCTTGGAAACTATGGCTATCGAAGAAAAAACAATGAGCCAGACCAAACGCAAGGAGCTCGACGACAGTTGAAGAAAACAAGTCAAGTTCCTAAGCAAATGTAGAAACCTTGCGCAATCTGTGATACCAGGACCAACAGAGGAAGACATCAACAAGCCACTAGAAAAATCCTATCAGCTATTTGAAAGTGTGGTGTCGGCACTATAGTCACAGATGCAAAATACAAGATAAGAGCAAAAAGAAGAAACAACTTGACTACTGATGCAACAACATATAGCTTTCTCCGAAGCTTACAAAGTGCTTCAAGATCACATGGAAGAGTCGGTCATCATAGAAGGAGTACTACAGGACTGGCCTACTTATTATGGGCAAGTATTCCAGTAGACTTGACAGACCCGTTAGGAAATTCAAGCACTGGAGAAAAGGAAGAGCATGGAAGAAGCACTCTGAAGCACGATCGAATATCAAATCATGCTCAAAATAGCCAAACTGTAGAAACTGGAGAGATAAGCACACTAGTGGCTGCAACAGGAAATTCCAAGCTTAAACAAATTAGACACCATTTGTCCACAAATGAAATGACATCGGGAGACAGCAGAAGAAAAAGACCAGTTTTTGGGTCCCAACATGGAAAGGATAGCAAACCTTTCCATTTAAGAGAACATGTTAACACTATCAAGCCTTACAACATTAACCATCAACATCCAAAAAGTACTGGAAAGTTGGACAGAATTCCAACATCAGCTGGCCATGACAGCAAAAGCAATTTTCGAAGTCTGTGTACAAAAATGACCAACCATCTGACTTCACAGCCCATAAAAAGTTAAACAAAGAAATAACTACTTTAGATAGCCAAAGATTTTTGAGTACCTCCCTTGTTTCTTCAGGATGAAGAACACTTTTGTTCATGGGGGAGATGATGGAGGAGCTAGTCGGTAAGCTGACTAAGTTGATAAGCCGACTAAGTCAATCAACCAACTAATTAGAGATTATATCGGCCACCTAAGGTCATGTCGGTTGATCAAACTGACAGGTAGTTATTTGTAACTATTTTGTAAATCATATATATTAGGCTGTTGAGCCAGATGAGAAGTCAGTTCAGTTCTGTGTATTGTATGGACTCATCTGTTATAGTATAATATTTTATTCTTGCACCCGTGTTCTTATATATTGTCTCTGATGTGTATGTATGATTTTAATGTGTATTATTGGTAAATCGACGAACTGTTCTTCGACATCCCGGAAGGTTCACCTACACAAATTGTGGACACAACACATGACCACATCCCCACCATGACAATAACACCTGACCATTCACCATCACCACCACCCCCCAACCCAGAACCTCTGACTGAACCACCTCTGACTAAACCACATGCACCTAAACCATTAGTTCCAACAACATCTGTAGCGGAAACCTCTACACAAAAACCACTAGATACACACCTGGCTGTAGAACTCATTCCACAGACTCAACCAAAAATTCCACCAACCATTGCAGAACAACAATCAGACACTCAACTGCCAAAAAACCAACCACCAGAAATTTTAACTCTTACAGGTGCACAAGTATAGCAACAAGCAGAACAATAGAAGCACAAGAGGAGGAGAGACAGAAAGAAGAGGGACCATTAGTCACAAGGGGCAATGGTCCACATAAACTAGCTTGGGTCGACCACTGCAGTCAATGCAACAAAGCTGAAAGATGGAGAGTTGGGACAACTCTTGGAAACTCTGGCTATCAAAGAAAAAACAAGGAGCTAGACTAGATGCAAGGAGCTCAACGACAATGAAAGAAAACAAGTAAAGTTCCTAAACAAATGCAGAAACCTTGCACAATCTGTGATACCAGGACCAACAAAGGACGACACCGAAAAGCCACTAGAAAAATCCTATCAGTTGTTTGAAAGTGTGGTGTCGGCACTACAGTCACAGATACAAAACATAAGAGAAGAGAAAAAAGAAGAAACAACTCGACTACTAATGCAACAACATACAACTTTCTTCGAAGCTTACAAAGTGCTTCAAGATCACATGGCGGAGTTGGTCATCAAAGAAGGAGTACTATGGGACTGGCCTGCTTATTATGGGAAAGTATTCCAGTAGACTCGATAGGAAATCCAAGCACTGGAGAAGAGGAATAGCATGGAAGAAGCACTCCGAAGCAGGATCAAATATCAAATCATGCTCGAAACAGCCAAATTGTAGAAACTGGAGAGACAAGCACACTAGTGGCTGCAACAAGAAATTTTGAGCTTGGACAAATTAGACACCATATGTCCACATATGAAACGACTTCGAGAGACGACAGAAGAAAAAGACCAATTTTTTGGATCCCAACATGGAAAGGATAGAAGACCTTTCCATTCAAGAGAAGATGTCAACACTATCAATCCTTACAACATTAACCATCAACATCCAAAAAGTACTACAAAGTTGGACAGAATTCCAACATTAGTTGGCCGTGACAACAGAAGCAATTGTCGAAGTCTATGTATAAAAACAACCAACCATCCGACTTCACAGCCCAAAAAATGTTAAACAAATAAATAACTACTTTAGACAACCAAATATTTTTGAGTACTCCCTTGTTTCTTCGAGACGAAGAATAGTTTTGTTCATGGGCGATATGTTGGAGGAGCTAGTCGGTAAGCTGACTAAGTCGATAATCCGACTATGTCGATCAACCGACTAATTAGACATTAGGTCGGCCATGTTAGTTTTTCATCACATTAAGCTAGAATTAAGATCTTAGGATCTTTTCACTGAGAGAATAACAAGTACATCAATAAAACATAAGCACATCACAAGAGACAAGAGACACAAAGAGTTTTCCTCGGGGAAACCATAAAGGAGAAAACCCCGCAACTTCCTCTAAGATAGAATCAACACCAAAACAGTAAGAGATCTCCCAAAACAGCAGTAGTCTTCTGTCTTCCGTCTAGTCCCAAAATTTCCTTCTTCAGTAGTGCGCCACACTTGGGAGAGCAAGTGAAGTATTTCCCATAAATAGAGAGACTCTCATTCTTTATTTATATTCATCCGTTCACTTGAATTTCCTTTTCACATGTAGGCTCAATCTAATAATTACTACTCAAGCCTACACCTTAATTAGTGTATAATAACTCAAGTGCCCCAAAACTGTGGGGACTTACCTAATGACTTGATATGACTTGATTACATTATTAATCCTCCCGATCG
This sequence comes from Pseudotsuga menziesii, assembly GCA_001517045.1. Lineage (NCBI taxonomy): Eukaryota > Viridiplantae > Streptophyta > Pinopsida > Pinales > Pinaceae > Pseudotsuga > Pseudotsuga menziesii. The sequence continues at coordinate 77,530 of LPNX011144822.1, read as the reverse complement.
GAACATCGGGGCATGACCACATGACTCAAATACATAATAGAAACATCCTGGAATAAACATCGGGTTACAATACATAACATACATAGAAGAATACATTCCGAAGTTACATATACATCAACACTCCCTCTTAACTAGGAAGGTATTCTTTCGACACAATTTTCAGCAGTGGTCTTCTTCTCTGTATCAACTGGATCATCTCATATTCAAGTCATCATTGGATCTGGATCATCTCTCGATCTGGATCATCATCGAACATGATCACTAGATCTGGATCATCATCACTGGACTGGATCTGGATCATCACTCGATCTGGATCATGACTGTTGGATAATCATTACTAGATCTGGATCATCACTCGATCTAGATCAATACTGGTGCTATCTCATGATTCCTCTCATCATAGGAAGTTCTACAGAGCTATCCCTTTTTCATGCTGGTTGTAGGCCTACCCTCATGTAGGTCTTAGCCCAGCACTTACATCTGACCTACTTGTCAGAAAGGCATGCCCAGCACTCACATTCACCAGCATGATAGGACACACCTACAATCATCTGTGAAATGGCTCAACACTTACAACCACCAGAATGATAGGACACACCTACTATCATCTGTGGAAAGGCACATCGCTCACATCCACCAGCATGGTAGGACACACCTACTACCGTCTGTGGAAAGGCTCGGCACTTACAATCACCAGCATGGTAGGACACACCTACTACCATCTGTGAAAAGGCACTGCACTTACAGTCACCAGCATGATAGGACACACCTACTATCGTCTGTGAAATGGCACATCACTTACAGTCACTAGCATGATAGGACACACCTACTATCATCTGTGACAAGGCTCAGCACTTACATCCATCCAGGCAGGAACACATCCTGCTCACAATGATGGAAGGGCGTGCACTCATATCTGATCATGAGGGGAACACATCCCAACAATCATATCAGAATGGCCCCCAGTCCTCCTCGACTGAGCTACCTGGTAACTGACCAGGCGCCTCCATTCTCCTAGAGAATGGCAGTTGCCCTTACATCCGACCTGCTCGATGGAATGGCCAACACTCACATCTGATCTAGAAGGAACTTAATCCTTTAGCCATGAGCAGAATGGTTCAGCCCTTACATCTGACCAAGTGGAAACACATCCCTCTATCACATTAGAATGGCTACTCAGTTCTTACACTGAGTGTTCCTGGTAACTGACCAGGTGCCTCCATTCCTAGAATGGCAATTTCTCTTACATCTGTCCTGCTCGACAGAATGGACAGCACTCATATCTGACATGGAAGGGAGCAACCCTACCACCATGACAGAATGGCTCAGCCCTTATATCTGACCTACTCGTCAGAATGCCTATGGATCTCAGCACTCATATATGACATGGAAGGAACCAATCCTCTCACGATGACAGAATGGCTCAGCCCTTACATCTGACCATGGAAGGAACCAATCCTCTCATGATGTCAGAATGGCTATGGGTCTCATCACTTTCTCTGGGAGGAAGCCTCAATCTGGAGAACACCAAGTCTCTCTCTGAAGTACTCGAACTTCAGCCTAGCCAATGGCTTCGTCAATACATCGGCTATCTGTTCCTCTTTCGCAACATACAGGAGCTTCACTGCTCCTCTCTACACCATATCCCTGATATAGTGATACTTGATCTCGATATGCTTCGACTTGTCATGAAACACTGGATTCTCTGACAACTTCACGCAACTCTGGTTGTCACAATGTATACAAGTAGCATCTAACTGGAGATCAAATATATCAGACAATAGCTTCCGCAGCCATAATTCCTCACAACTAGCTGAACAAGTTGTGACATACTTTGCTTCAGCCGTACTCAATGCCACACAAGATTGCTTCCTGCTAAACCAAGAGATCACACCTGATCCCATACTGAAGCAACATCCCGAAGTACTCTTCCTGTTGATGGCACTGCTTGCCCAATCTGAATCAACATAACCTTCCAGGTTAATCTTCTGATTCGCATCGTACTTGATCCCATAATCAATTGTACCCTTCAGGTACCTCAGAATATGCTTTGCACCTGTCAACTGAACACTCCTCGGATCTTTCAAGTACTGGATCAAGGTGTTCACAGCAAAGCAAATCTCTGGTCTCGTGTTCGTCAGGTACATCAATGACCCAATCATCTGACGATACATCGTAGCATCAACCAACTCTGACGAAGCATCACTCAATAGCTTCAGGTTCGATGCCATAGGTGTGGCCATCGCCTTGCAGTCCATCATCCCGAACCTCTTCAATATCTCTACTGCATACTTCCCTTGTCCAAGGAAGATCCCATCTGTACTCTTCCACACCTCCATACCTAGAACAGTAGTGCATCGACACATAACAGGAGCATCACTGGTCTTCCACCTTCAACCTTGGATCAAAGGTTGGAATCCGCTTCACTCTCAGTAAAGCCTGGAATCATTAGTAATCTTCCCATCCTGTTGTACCATGTCGAACCTCGGGATCTTCTACAATCACTCCCTCTGAAGCGGAGCATCATACTCCCTCTGTCTTCCATACTCTATGCACTGAAACATTCTGTACTGGAGTGACAAGTAGTATCCATCTAGGATCACTGGATACTAAGATCCTCTATCTTGAACTTCTTCAAAATTTCATCTTGCACCCATCTGTGAGCTTGTCATCCTCTATCAACCTTGTAGCAAAGGTTAAGATATTCATCAATCTCATCATGTATGTGTTATCCCATGGGTGTCTTCTGAACTTGTACAAGGCCTTCTTTCATTTGCACACATGATTATGCATGTCATTAGACTTCACTTCTATTAGCTATAAATGTTTCTTTGTAGACTATGCCTTCTCTTCATGAGAAGCATCATGCTACGAATATTGCTTTGTATCCCACGATGTTTCCATCCACTGCATGATGGAACTATGAACTTCTCTTCAGGTCTCGATACTGTGCCCTGCCATCATTCTTCTTGAACTAGTCTTCCCTTTCTTCTTGGTGGCTGGAAGGTTCTGCATCAATGATGCCACTGCACTCATCATATTATTCTTTGTCTTTGAACTGTCGTCACTTGTTCTTCAGAACAAGTCTTCATTCTTCTTTTCTTGTAGGTGATTATGTATGCGATATTTCCTACAAGTCAAATGCAATTGTATGGTTATAAACATTTCATAAGGAATATTTATACAAGAAAACACTTATGCATAAATATATGATCATGCAACTACTTTAGCCAATACAACATTCATCCATATCTCATTGAAACTTTCTAGATGCCTTCCATCTCTACCAGGACAACATTGAGACTGTACACTAATCCAATATGTCAACAAAGAGGTTTCATTCTAGATAAGTAGCAATGGAGAATTTCTATAGCCCCATGAGCTACTTACCCATCACATGCATATTAGTAGTATTCTGTCATTAATGAAAACATCCTATCATGCATAATATAATAACTGAATATAAACAAATGCATAACAAAATAATATAATGAAATGACAATTGAATACTTATCTTTATTTGTTTCGAGGGTAGACTCCTTCTTGAGCCTTCGGCTTCATTGTCTTCATCATTCATAATAGCATCGTTTCTTATCCAAAAGCTAAGGTGGATAAGAAGTTCTTCAAGAGTTGAGTTCTTCATATTCCTCATTGATTGAGGGATCTTCTTTGGATGGCGATATCTTGATCTTCAATTGCACCCCTCTTCTCTTCTCTTCTTATGATTCAAGCTTCTTCTTTTTCCCAAAGTTTGCTGAAAGTAATCACTTCCTTCTAGAACACATTCCTTGAATGAATTCCATGATCCTGGGAGGCCATTCAAGGTGGCCATCATCACTTCTGCATTCTTCACTTTTTTCTTTTACCGCTTCAAGTTGTTCTTGATTTGAGAGACTCTTATGACTTCATGGTCTCTGCATTCTAGATCTTCACATTCTTCAACTGGATTCTTTAGGTCATATTCTGATTTTTGTTCTTCCCTTCAAATAGCTTGAAATTCTGTTTTTCCTTTCTGCAACCCCATTATGTTGTGGATTATAAGGAGTTGACAACTCCTTCTTAATCCCTGCTTCTTTGCATAGCTCTTTGAATTCATTTGAACTGAATTCTCCACCATTATCTGATCGAATGGTCTTGATCTTCTTTTCAGTAAGGTTCTTGATCAAGGCTTTGAATTCCTTGAACTTGCTGAACACTTCATCTTTGTTTTTCATAAAGTAAATCCATGTCTTTCTAGAAAAATCATCAATAAAAGAAACATAGTATGCATACCCGCTTAGTGAGTTTGATGACATTGGACCGCATACATCGGAGTGGATGATTTCTAGAATGCCTTTGGCTTTGCTTTTGCTGCTAGGAAATGTCTTCTTTGTATTCTTCCCTTTCACACATCCTTTGCAAACTCCATCATGCTTTGTTTGGAATGCAATAGGTAGTGCTCTGTAGTGTACATGTGCAAGACTTCTATTCCAAAGCTCATTTGGTTCTACCGTATCATGGATCAAGGCTTGTTCTGGATGACCCTTCAATTTGTACAAGCCTCCTTCTTTTTCTCCAATCACTACCGCATCATCGATAGTCTTTCCTTTTGGCCATATGATGACTTGACCATCTATGAATGCAGCCCACATTCCTTTTGCATCAATGCTGAAATGGAGAGAAGGTTCTTCTTGAGTCCTGGCACAAACAATACTTCTTTCATTGTTAGAGACTTACTAGAGTCTAGCTTGTATGAATATTCCCCACTACCTTTTATTGGATATTGGTAGTCATCTCCTAGTTTCACCTTGTGAGGTGATTCATGTTTTGACAGTCTTACAAAGGATTCCTTGAATCTCGTCATATGTTTGTAAGCCCCACTGTCTATAAGCCAATCATCACTTCCATGAGTAATGTTACCTGTGACAGCTAATATCAGAACATATTCATCCTTGCTTGAAGAATATTCACTTTCATATCTGAATCTCTTTCTAGATGAGCATGATGTCTTCTTTGGCCTTGACCAAGTTCTTCTTGTGAAAGGCTTCTAGCCTCATCTCCCTCTGAAACTGGAACCTCTATACTTGTAGGTGTCCAATCCATTTTCTTCAGAGAGATAAAATACTTCTATGCTTGGAATTTGTCAACTTCACCAAGCTTATCATCAAGCTATTGTGATAGATCATATTGAAATGATAACTTCAAATGGAAATACAAAAGATTATATCTTACCGATTTGAGGTGTCCGTCCTTGTCCCAGAGTTCGCTGATCTAGGGTTTGTTGCAGAAACCCTAATTTTCAAAACTTGGAAACTTTCAGATATGATTGGACAAACATATAGATCTATTCAAATGGAGCTGTCCAATGTACTCCTTTTCTGAAAACAATGGAGGGAAGCTCCCGAAACAGGAAGCCCTAATTTACTGATTTCTTCTGCAGAAATTCCTTTATTGTTTCTATTATATCTCCGAAATTACTGATCCTCTATGTCTAAAATTTAGTACTGAGGTAACCTAGCATTTCCCTGATCCAAAACCATAGGTTTCATCAGAATTTCTTTCACCATTTAGGATTTATGATCCTTTTCCCAAGGTGACCTGTTACAGGACTGTTCTGAACAGAGAAGTTCTATGGAATTCCACGTGTCACTGGTTCATATTCTGAGTCTGATATTCCGACCACCGAAATTAAATTCCATGTCCTTTCTAGAACATCTTCAAGAATTCCATTTGGACCTCTGTAGCTGAAGATATTGCAGATCTCCCCAGATGTCCTGTTCAGGGATGAATTCTGGAAGAGGCTGGAACCCTAACTTGGAGAGATCATATATCCTGGAGTACAGCGAATCTGAGTCTGATTTTTGGACACAGGTTGCACCCGGATTTCATATTTGGCCCCTACATTTTTCAGCTTTTGAGACTTCTCCAATATTGGAATATAGATACTTTACCAAAACTTAGCAGTTTTAGTATTTAGCGTTTCTCCTAGCTTAGGGTCAAACTAGGGTTTGACTTTCATGGAGTTTTACCCAACCAAATTTCTTGATCCAGGTCTCTAAACTTCGGTTTTGATGAGGATAATAACCCTATGCTGGTCTCACTCAAAAATTCATCTTCTGTAAAAAGCCCTAATTTCCGCATCGAAGACTGAAAATGCTCGGAATCAAATTCCGCTTCAACAGAAAGATGCACACTTCAATGGGGAGTCATCTTAGCATACTTTTTCTGAAAATATGTGGAGGAAGATCCAAAAAATAGGAAGCCCTAGTTCCTGTAGCTGCACAATGTCTTCTTCTCAGGTTAGCTCTGATACCATGTTAGTTTTTCATCACATTAAGCTAGCATTAAGATCTTAGGCTCTTTTCACTGAGAGAATAACAAGTACATCAATAAAACATAAGCACATCACAAGAGACAAGAGACACAAAGAGTTTTCCTCGAGGAAACCATAAAGGAGAAAACCCCGCAACTTCCTCTAAGATAGAATCAACACCAAAATAGTAAGAGATCTCCCAAAACAGCAGTAGTCTTTTGTCTTCTGTCTAGTCCCAAAATTTCCTTCTTCAGTAGTGTGCCAAACTTGGGAGAGCAAGTGAAGTATTTCCCAAGTGATAAATAGAGAGACTCTCATTCTCTATTTATATTCATCCGTTCACTTGAATTGCCTTTTCACACATAGGCTCAATCTAATAATTACTACTCGAGCCTACACCTTAATTAGTGTATAATAACTTAAGTGCCCCGAAAATGTGGGGACTTACCTAATGACTTGATATGACTTGATTACATTATTAATCCTCCCGATCAGAACATCGGGGCATGACCACATGACTCAAATACATAATAGAAACATCATAGAATAAACATTGGGTTACAATACATAAGATACATAGAAGAATACATTCCGAAGTTACATATACATCAACAGGCCACCTAAGATCATGTCGATTAACCGAACCAATAGGTAGTTATTTGTAACTGTTTTGTAAATCATATATATTAGGTTGTTGAGACAGATGAGAAGTCGGTCCAGTTCTGTGTATTGTATGGACTCGTCTGTTATAATATAATCTATTATTCTTACACATGTGTTCTTATGTCTTGTCTTTGATGTGTCTGCATGATTTTAATGTGTATTATTGGTAACCCTTTGTGATCTGTGAGATTACAACACCACAAACAACTATAAATAGCCATAAAATATATAAATATACAAGGTGTCTTTGTGATCTTCGAGCTCCAGCACTGACATGCACATCTCCCCTCCATACACATGCAAAAAATATAACATATACCCAAAATTCTCCCACTTGTTGTTTCCTTTGCATAGCAATGAGTGATGTACTCATAAATTCACAGGTTCAGGGCATCAATTCCCATAGATTCTCTACACCAAGATAAATTTTCTGTGCTAACAAACTTTGTTAATGAGTCTACAACATTTTTCATGGTGTCAACCTTCTCTAGCAGCACCTTCTTGTCTTCAACCATATCTCTCACAAAGTTATATTTTACATCAATATGCTTTGTATTAGCATGATAAGAAGGGTTCTTTTCTAGGAAGATTTCACTTTGGATATCACAATCTAACCTTACATCTTTCTATACAAACCCAATACCTGAACACAATCTTTGTAGCCACACAACTTCTTTGCTTCCATGAGTGGCTGCCATGTATTCAAATTCTGTAGTTGAGAGTGCAACTATAACTTGTCTCTTGCTCATCCAACTGATATCTCCTCCAAAAAAGTTAAACACATACCCACTTGTAGATATTCTATGATCAAGGCCTCTAGACTAGTCTACATCAACAAATCCATGTATATTTATTACTCTATCTAGTCCAGGTCTTCCTTGGTAGAAGACTGCATAATTTGTGGTGCCATGCAAATATCTAAAGACCCTCTTTATAGCTGTCCAATGCTCCTTTCCTGGTTTTGAAATATATATGCTCAAAAATCCCATTACATGGGCAATTTCTGGTGTTGTACAGACCATTGCATACATTGAACTACCAACTGCACTGGCATATGGAACCCGTGACATGACTTCTTCTTCTTCCTGTGTCTTGGGACACTGCTCTACATATAACTTTACACCTACAGGAATAGGAACCATGACCGACTTACTTTTCTGCATGTTAAATCTCTGTAGTACCATCTCAACATATTTTCTTTGATTTAAATTGATCCTTTTGTTTGTACGATCTCTTCTTATCTCCATTCCCAGAATGAAGTTTGTAGCACCAAGATCTTTCATATCAAACATGGAGGACAGTTGAGACTTCACCTCCTTAATAACATCATAACATCTTTGTTGTTTCCAATCAACACCATGTCATTAACATACAGAACTATGTTAATGAAGTGATCACCAACTTGTTTGGAATATACATAGTGATCAAGTTTACTTCTCACAAACCCCAATCCAAGTATGTATGTGTCAAAATTTTGGTACCACATCCTTGGATATTGCTTTAGACCATAAAGGAACTTCTTTAGTTTACATAACAACTCATTCTTTCCCTTTACTATGAACCCTTGTGGGTGTTTCATGTATACTTATTCTTCCAAATCCCCATGTAAGAATGATGTCTTCACATCCATCTTCTCTACTTCAAGATCAAAAGCAACAACAATAGAAAGGAGAAATATTATAGAAGTTAATTTTGCAACTGGAGAAAATATTTCACCAAAATCAATCCCATCTACTTGAGAATATCCCTTTGCTACCAAGCGGGATTTATACTTATCCACTTTACCTTCTGCATTCAACTTCTTTTTAAATAACCATTTGCTTCCAACATATTTTCTTCCAGCTGGTAATTGGACTAGATTCCAAGCTTCATTTTTGTCCAAGGAATCCATTTCTTCATCCATGGCCTTTTTCCATAGATCACTATCCTCTGAATTAACAACTTCCTTCACATTTCTAGGATCATCATCAGTAATAGACATAAAAAAATGAGAGCAAAAATCAAGAGGGGAATACCATTATGGTTTCCTTATTTCTCAAGATCTCCTCAAAACTTGAGTATGAGGTTCTTCTTCTTCTTATTCTTCTTATTCTATTGAGTGAGATTCTTCAACTTCTAACTGAAACTCTATTTTCTCCGGTTCCTTTTCCATTGGATTCACTTCTTGTCTGGGGACCTCTTTTACCTCTCGAAACACAACATCTCAACTGTAAACAGTCTTTATAGTTATAGGATTCCAAAGACTATACCCTTTCATACCATCTTTATAGCCAATAAAGATACACTTTTTATCTTTGTTATCCAACTTGCTCCTTTTCTCCTTTGGAACATGTACATAACCATCACAACCAAAAACTCTCAGATGCTTAATAGAGGGTTTATTACCAATCCATACCTCTTGTGGAGTTTTATCAATCAATGCTGATGTGGGTGATCGGTTTACCAAGTAACATGCTGTCTCCACTGCTTCTACCCAGAATTTGTGTCCTATCCCAGCACTACTTAGCATGGTCCTTTCCTTTTCCATCAATGTCCTATTCATCCTCTCAACAACTCCATTCTATTGAGGTGTGTATGAGGTAGTATTTTTCCTTTCTATACCACATTTCTTACAAAATTCCTCGAATTCATTCCTACAGAACTTTCCACCATTATCTGTCCTCAACACCTTTATTTTATTTTCTAACTGATTTCCTACAAGAGCCTTAAATTCTTTATACTTGGCATTGATACTTCAGATTTATTTCGAAGGAAATAAATTCATATGTTCCTTGAGAAATCATCTATAAATGAAACATAATACACATATTTTCCTAATGATGGAACATGAACAGGTCCAAACACATAACTATATATTAATTCTAGAATTTGCTTTGCTCTTGTAGCACCAGATGTAAATCTTACTCGATTTTGTTTTCCATATATGCAATGTTCAAAGAAATCAAAATCCAGAGTGCAATTAGTCATACCTTCAACCATACCTTTACCTTGTAATGATCGAAGTCCCTTTTCTCCGATATTCCCCAATCTTTGATGCCATAACATTGTATTTCCTCCTGATGCAATCAGGGTTTTGCCATTTTTACCTCCTTCATCCAGCACCACATAATTGTTACTTTCATCAATGATGGTTTTTCCCAATAGTTTGTATAGAGTTCCATACCGAGCTCCCCTCATCAATACCATTGATTATTGAACCATTTTGCAACCACCATCTCCATACATAGTCCTTACACCTGCAACATCCATATTTCCAACAGATATCAAGTTTCTTGCTAGATTTGGAATGTGTAGCGCTCCAGGAAGAGTTCTAATCCTTTCATCCTTTAGTTTTAGCTTGAATCTACCACGTCCAATGACACTGGCTGGTGAATCATCTCCCAAGTACACATCTCCTCCATTGTACTTTTCATATTCACATAACCACTCCCTATGAGGGGCCATATGACATGACGCATCTGAGTCAATCAGCTATGTATCATGTTCTGAAGGATTACCCATGGAAGCTAAGTACACATCCCCGTCTTCTTCTGAGGAGTTCTTCGCCTCTGTGGAAGGGGTATCCTCATATCCCTTTGCTTTCTAAACATTCTTAGATTTGCAATCCTTTTTATAGTGCTCAGCTTTACCGCATTTCCAACACTTCCTTATTCCTTTTATTGGGGATTTAGATCTACCCTTAGATTTAGATCTCCCCCATATCCTTTATTTCTCTCACGGGGGTGACCTCTCACAGACAAGACATCCATGCTATGATTATCCATGGTTTTCCTCGTCATCTCCTCTGATATTAGGGATGATACAATTTCATCAAATTTTAAGGTTGCCTGGATAGAACTACCTATTGCAACAATTAGGTTTTCCCAAGAATCCGGCAAAGAACACAATAATGTAATACATTTATCTTCTTCAGCCATTTTAATACCAATAGAGGTTATCTGATTTACTAGAGTATTGTAAACATTCAAATGATCTGTTATAGTGTCATTCTCATCCATTCTGAGGTGAAACAACTTCTTTTGTAGAAACAACTTGTTCACAAGGGATTTTGATTGATAAAAACTCCGTAGTTTTTCCCATAGGTTTACTACACTATATTCGCTAGATACGTTCAAAAACATAGAGTATGATAGGCACAATCATATTGTACTCCTCGCCCTTGTTTCTAATTTATCCCAATTATCTTGTGACGTTGCAGTGGGTTTCGTACACAGATCCACAACAATCCACTATTCCTGATCTACCAGAAGATCCTTGATTTTGAGCTTCCATAGCTCAAAATTTTGGCTGTTAAATTTCTCGATCTCGATTCTTGAAGTTCTCGCCATTCTCTTTCAATGCAGAAATCAACACTGCAAAGGTCCCAATAAATTCAGGTTTATCACAGACTCGAGATCTATCAACCATGTCGAACCCTTAGCAACAAAGGAATCCCCCTGATGCCAAAATCTAGCTCTGATACCACATGTAAGTTTTAAACCTGTGCAAAGAAGCAAAGCATACAGATTCTTTTAAGAAAAATAGAGATCACACAACACATCGTTCACACATAAACAGAGTGATTTACCCTGTAAAGCCTTAACTGGGAAACCTAGAAAACCTTGGAGCCACACCTCCTATTTCCTCTTCATTACATTATTAAATCCTCACAATACAAAATATAGGTATTCCGCAACATCCAAATACCCTAATCTGTTAACCCGTATTAGAAAAAGACTCCAATTCCTTAACCGGGATTAAGTTACATATTTTTAGACAAATTATAAAAATAGCCACAAACAGCTATAAATATCCATAAAATCTATAAATCGTCAAAAAATTTTGCTCGCTACACTTGCATCGGAAATAGGGCCTATAGCCTGTTTTTGTCGAAGGTGCCTTTGGGATCGCTGAGCTGCAGTGCTGACATACGCACCTCCCCTCCATATGAACATGCAAAGAATATAACATATACCCAACAAAGGAAACTCTTTATCTCTTCGAGTGGTCCCTCAAGGGATTAAAACCCCACCACTCCACCCCTTGATAGTTAAAGGCAAGTCAGATCTTTTAATAAATAAAACTATACACAAAGTACAAGTATAAATAGGAAGTAAAATGTAACTGAACCAGCATATGCAATGTAGGTTAATAGTAAATACCAATATAGAAATCATATAAACAAATCCAAGTAACATAACCATAGCACATAAACATATCAACATTACATAGGAAAATACATAAAAAGGGAAAGGAAGCTTATGACACTTAAATATAGTAAACAACAATAGATACATTCCACAAGAGATAAATAATGTCCATGAAAAGTAGCATTTAACTAGCCTACAATTTTTTTATTTACGACTTTTAGGGACATTACAGAAGATGAAGCAGAGGTTAATATGGAAGAATAACTACTCAATGCTTTGGATGGATTAAGAATATACAAAAAGAAATATAGACAGCTGAAAAGTTTTGTAGTTAAAAAACATGAAGAGCATGAATAGAAAGAAAAAGAGATGAAGAAAATCATGAGCAATCTGAAGCACCAAATTTAAGATGCAAATAATATAGAAGAAAGGCTGGAGAAATATCTTAAAGAAAAACAACGGATCTATGAAAAAATGGAGGTAGGATTAGTTCACTTAAGAAATGAGCTTGATGCAAAATTGATTCAAACTAGATATGAAAATAGCTCTAAAATTTTAGATGAGATTAAAACCACACAAAGAGATCCAAGTAACAAAAATTGGATTGGTTATTCTTAAGAAGAAAATAAAGTTAGCTCAAAATATTATTCAACTACTCTTCTCAGTACATTCAAGAAGAAAAAGGAAGAAAAAAACAAGAATTCTCAGAACTCCAGAAGATCATTTCCACCCATCAAGAAGGAATTCAAGACAAATCCAAGGAAGCTTTATCAAAACAAGTATCCTCACATTTTCCTTCGTTATTGTTTTGCATGCTCCAATTTTGGACACCAAGGTATGAATTGCAAAGCATACAAAAGGAAAAGTTTGGAGGTTAAAAACTACAATTTCAAGAAAAATCAAACAGTTGGTCATGTCAAGAGAAGAAATTATAACTCATTTGCACCTCTACAAGAAAGAGATTTATAATGCTTCAATTGTCATAACTATGGACATAAACCAAGCAATTACAGATTAATGGAAATCTCAGAAATACCAAAGCACATTAGAGAGAAAAAGAAGTTGTGGAAAGAATAAAAATTAAAAAAGGAATGTCTTATTGCCTTGAGAACACAAGATAAAGGAGATCTCTGGTATATTGATAGTGGGTGTTCTAAGCATATGAAAGGAGATAATGACAAGTTCTTAAACTTAACCAAAGTGTAGAGTTACATTTGGTGACAATGCTTCAGGTAATATTATTGGGAAAGGTACCGTGAATGTGGGAAAATACAAAACCAAAAATTTATCGTGTGTATAAAATATGAAGCCTAGTCTATTACATGTCTGCAAAACCTATGATCAGGGGCACATTTGCATTTTTTATTACCAGAAATGTGAGATAAGAAGGAAGAACTCGGGAAAATTGGTTGGTATTGCTTCTAGAACTCTCGAAAATGCATACATACTAAATATAAGACAGTCTCATAATTCTCATATGAATTTAGTGGATGAAAGTTGGCTATGGCATAGAAGGTTGGGGCACATTAACATTGAGAATATAGTGAAACTTAGAAATATTAATGTTACAGAAAAAACTTCCTATGGCTTGACGTGTACCACAATGGACAGAGAAACCGCAAAAATCAATCCCTTCCCAATATGCAAGAGAAATAACAAATCTAACACTAAAGGATCTCGAGACACACCTTATTCCGGACGGTTGATGTAGATCCCCGTTGAGCTTTTTCCAATCGCACTTGTGTTAACAATTTGTTCTCTCAACAACAGAAAACAAGACAAGCATGCTATATAATGGTGTTAGAACTACTCTAGCATATATAATCAATAATGTATAAGCAATTACAAGCATCCATGGATTCAATATTCATTTAAATGCACATTATTGGACAGGAGAAGATATTTCTATTAATATAAATCAGAGATTACTTGAATGACAAACTCTGTTGGCACTTCTGTGAACTGAAGAAACTGAGCCCTCCACCACCTCAATCCTCCATCTCTTGATAGCAAGCTCACAAGAAAAGGAAAGCTTGGGAAGAACACCAAGTTCTCCAAGGAACTAAGGGATGCATACTCAATTATAAGCAAGCTATGGGAACAATGGACTATACTTTTCTTGCTCTTCAATTCCTCCCCCTTCAATGTATCCAAAGTGTTCCTTATATAGTGCTTCAATGGGGTAACGAAAGGTCAAATCCGAGTGATCTTGAGGCATATGGAAGGCCAAGAGACAAGTGATTCAGATCTGCATCAAGGAAAAATCCAAAAATATTTGGCCTTTTGCACACATCCCGATGTATGCAGGTTTAAGGGTTATATCCATGCGTATACGTGAGAAAGGGTTTAAAAGTCGCGTACAACAAATAATGAGTGTTTTTAGGGATGATATTGGAAACATCAAAGGTACAAAAATGGTCCATGGGGTCCAAAGAGTCTGCAGAGGGACAGGGAAGGCCATAAATGTGTGATCTACCATGTGTCCATCCCAGAAGTGGAGTGATGAAGAACTAGGTGGAAGAACCAACCATCCAACAGTATAGTATAAATATATCTGCATATGACTGCAAATACATACATAATTCACGAATACATAAGAGTAAAATGGCCATGAATAGGCATGATATAAACTATGACATGTGTGGTCATCGTGATGTACAATATAGATAGGTCAGAATCTCCATGATGAAGATATACAAAGGACCAAGATCTCCATGAAAGCTGAAGATATCTGACATACACTAGAATCAAGTCATGAGAGATGAAATCTCATGAACACTGGCATGATCAAGGAGGTAGCATATAAAATATGTCACCAATATGAAAAGTATTCTACACAACCCGCTACAAGTACATGTCCTACTATGTGAATAGAGGTGTCGAGGTCAAACATAGTAGTCCATTGTCTGATTACTGGTCATTGATGTATACTGTTAATAGACGTGAGATCACCTACCGATAATGAAAATGGGAATCAAGGTACTAGAGTGAAATCTAACAAGTGCGAAAAAATGTGTTGAGGTCAAACACTTGAAAGAATCCATTGATCAGGGGACATTGATGTATTCCCAAAACTATCGATGGAAAGAGAACCTACTAGTGATGATTGTAAGTCTCAAGCCACTCAAATGACTCTAGACTCCTATCCCGGAATAAATGATCTGAAGTCGATGGGATGGAATCTGTTGGGAGGATGGAATTAAGGCATCCCCCATCATCCAACACAAGGTACTCAACAAAGCTATGTAATGTGGAAAGACTCGATCATAATGTGCTCAAACCAGTACCAGTACTGGGAATGGATGACATGCAAAGTCAAGAAAACTGAGGAATGGCCAACTTAGGCTTAAACTTCCTTCGAACAAGAGCATAAAGGTGAATTGTGACTGAATGTAGGAAGCATAGACTCAATATAAAAATATGGGACATCTCTGCGACACAGTAGGCCTCAACAGAGTCTCCATAGGGACTGGAAGCTTAACCAGTCAATGGAGATAAACTCAGAGAAATGAGTACAGATCCTAAATTCAAACTATGAACCCAACCAATGAATGTGATATACAGTTCTCTATTCGAAGGAAACACGACTCGACTGCAACCAAAGATAACATCTTTTCCTGTCCGGCATTTTGGTTTTTGATTTTCTTTTTGGACTTTTTCAGATATTTTGAAAATCTTGAAAAAGAATAAAAGTTCTTTATAGTTACAAATCTAGGAGGAGACGAGTGTCAAGGGGAAAACAAACTAGTTCCAATAAGTGGAACATACCTATGCTCAATGTAAGGAAACATGTGTAGGATAATGACACTCAGGAGAAAGTCCTTTCCTGGTAAAAAACGGGGAATCAAGTTGCAAAAGATATATAAAATGGCTATGCTTAGCTAGACATGAGACAAGCTCGGGCTGTATGGCTGATAATCAAAGTCAGGGAAGCCAACATAAGGCTCAATAAGGAAAGCAAAACTCATGATAATGCGATTACAACTTGACATAAGGGAGTCATGGGGAAAAGGCTAGCCAAAACATCAAGAGGAGTATGAAGCTCTTGTGCAAAGTCATGGCGATACTATAAAAAGGACTCCCATACCTTAAAGGAAAAATGTCAGCATGGGCACCAAATGCAAAATAGGATCTAACTAGGGTACCCATGTATGGTCAAGCTCCACCATTCACATCATGTCACTTCTAAAAGCAACAAGAAGGTTCCATGACAACATAGAATGGGTTCATACCTAAGTTTAGAATGAAACGGTCATAAGGTCATGCAAAGTTCCAATGGATGTGAAACCTAGCCTATATGCCAGTTTAGACATAATACCTGAAATAGGCACAAACGGGTCAAAACCACTGTCAAACCGTGCTCAAAATGAACTCCTACATCATCAAATTAGTTCAAACAGTCCAAAATGGTTAGAAATGGTAAAAACCTATAGAAAGTGGGTAAAAAATTTCAAATTTTTTCTATAAATAGTAAAAAATTTCAAAATTCCATACCATTTGAAATTTTTACCAAACATAGTGCATTTGAGCTCAGAACTTTCGATGTGAATTCTGGGAGCATCATCTAATGAAATCCAACCCCGTTTGATCCAGGTAACTTCTCATGTCCTCCCCTTCCCATTGCATGTAAATTTTTTAATTTTTCATGGTCTAATCAAT
This sequence comes from Pseudotsuga menziesii, assembly GCA_001517045.1. Taxonomy (NCBI): domain Eukaryota; kingdom Viridiplantae; phylum Streptophyta; class Pinopsida; order Pinales; family Pinaceae; genus Pseudotsuga; species Pseudotsuga menziesii. The sequence continues at coordinate 60,787 of LPNX011144822.1, read as the reverse complement.
TTTTTAGGCCATCCATAGTTGTGCGTTTCAGCCCACATGAAAATCGAGGTTTTTTCCGCACATATGGCTTGCCATACATGGGAAAAACACCCAAAACCGCGTACATATGCGGCTGTTTTGAAAAAAAACGCGTATGAGGATGCAAATAAGGTTTTCAAAGGCAAATGCTAATCAAAACTCTTGTTTTTTGTGCAGGATGGTGTTAGAGTAGAGGGAAAGAGAACATGGTGATGTGGAGGAGGCCGTGCAAGGTGATCTTATGGCCCAACAAGAATTACGGGCATGTGGTTTGTATGAGTTTTGCTGTATTGGTAGCCTGAGGGCCAAACCAAGACTACTCCAGCTACTAGTGGATTACTGGGATCCTGAATCTGAGAATTTGCATATTGATGGGATGTCGCTCAGCATTGAGGTTGAGGACATATACTTTATCACTGGTTTATCCCAACGAGGAGAGGTGGTAAATATTCAATCTCGTGGGCCAGGAGGTGGATTGACTATTGATGAGTACATAGCTATGTACTACTTTATGGACATGGAAAATGTTGGGATTCAAATCCTGACAAACTCTATCGAGGTTCTGGGATTGAAGGCCATACTATTGGCATTAGGTAGGATAGCCAGATTAGCTTCACTCCACTAGGAGGCCTCTCGGCCACTGATGTTCTATATGGTGGAGTGTATGATTGGAGCACGATGCTGTTGAGAAACATGAAACAACAACTCAGTGACTGCAAAATGGGTAGGGTGCAAAACTTTTTTTTCAGCAGTATACTGAGCACGTTCTTCTTTGAGAGGGTACCGGGGCTAAGCCCTAGAGTGGACATTATTCCACATGGAGTTTAGGATCTAGCCCAATGACGTAGTGCAAATTTTATGCGAAGACTGGGCGGAGGTAGGGTGGCTAACCCCTACCCAACAAACTTCTTTCCATGGTGGCAGAGGTAGATCATCACCATAGATGACTACCCTTATGCAGGGATAGACTTCCGTGGAGATCCAGACATGCCCCTACCACCAAGAGCAGCATATGGTGACATAGGTAACAAATCCCAAAGCCACTTTTTAAGTTTTTTGAATTATTCAATTTCTTTCCTTTTTTGTGTTTTTTGATCTATTGAATCAAAAGACATGTTTTTGGTGTGATGACACATAGTGTCAATCTGTCATGTGTATGCAGATGTAGGACCACAAAGACTGGATGGTTTCCCTCATCATCGATGGAGGGGAGGAGGAGACAATATCATGGGTGTGGATGCAGAGAGGACACTCCAAAGCATTCACATGAACTTCATACGCTTGACGCATAGGGTACCCATGGTGCAAGTCGAGGACTTTCTTGAGGCTATTCAACACTAGGTGGTTGGTGTACCATGAGCATGGGTTTGATTATTCTGATGGATAGCTAGAGCCGTAGTGTGCTACCATGATCAGAGCCCCCCTCCTCCTCAGGCTTAGAGACCTGAGAGTATTCATTTTTGTGCGACTATGTATTATGTTTTGGTGGCTCGGGAGCCCCAATTTTGTATTATGGCACTTATGTATTATGATGTCACTTTTTGGATATTAATGAAAAACTTTTATGATGATCGATTTTATTTATTTACATGTGTGCAAAAATGTATGTTTGTGATATGTTCATGGTCTATGAAACAAATGCCAATCTAACACATAGTTAGCATATGAATCAGCAACTTGATTAAAATTTCTTGGAACATGAATGTATGTTATATTTTCAAATTATTGTCCTAGCAATCTAACCCTTAAGAATCTTCGTAATAATGTCGGATCTCTAATGCGATACAAGCCGTTAAGCTGTGAAACCACTAACTACGATTCAAGACATACCTCAAGAGAATGAATGCCATGTGAAATAGCATCACACAATAACTCAATGATGACACTGTATTCAGCAACATTGTTTGAAGAAGGCCATAAACATATGCCTCTTGAAGACAATACCTGACCCGTAGGAGTATAAATCACCCAAGCAGCCAAGGCTGAATTTTGAGTGTGGTGGCTAGCACCATCAATGAATCCTATATGCATGAAAGAATCCATCGACATCTACCATAAGAAGTGAAAGCTAATCAATCAAACCCAATCACCATAAGAAAATATAACTATACAATGAAAGCTGTACAATAATATACAAAAATAAGCCCTGGCTGAATATCATGCATAGTATTTTTTAAGATAGAGCCCATTTCTAGGCTCTGCCAAGGTTGTCCCTTCATAATTCACTAGCTCATAGGTGCCCTTCTCTAACACACGTTTGACCACGTAAGGATGATGCCACATGGGATTAAACTTCCCTACCCCCAAGGGTTCTTTAGCTTGATCTCACAAAAGGACCAAATCACCTTCACTAAACTTCCTCAAGTGGACAGACTTGTCATATTGGACCTTGACGTGATGCTTATTTACTTCTAGAGCCACTAAGGCATCTGGACGCTGCTCATCAAGCTACTCTAAGTGGACCAAACATTCTTCCAATGTGGAAGTGTCTGGTAAAAGCTCTATAGCTAGCTTCAGAGAAGGGATTTCACATTCAACTGGCAAGACAGACTCCACCCCATGTACAAGCTAATATGGAGATAAACCGGTGGCAGTCTTAACCACGGTTATATAGGCCCACAAAGCAGGATATAACATGATATGCCAATTCATCTTGCTTTGTGTGATGGTTCATTGGAGAATGACTTGAAGTGATTTATTCACTGCTTCAACCTGTCCATTCGCCTGAGGGTAATAAGAAGAGGATTTCTCCCGCTTATACCCTAACTTTGAAGCCAACTCTTCCATCATTTTATTTTGAAAGTGCCTACCATGGTTAGTGACAAGCTCTTTCGAAATGTTGAACCGAGTAATAATTTGGTTGAAAACGAAATGTGCAGCTATCTCAACGTCAGATTTAAACGTGGGCATAGCCTCTGACCATTTCATGAAATAATTGAAAACCACTATAATATGGTGATGCCCCCCAGCCGAAGATTGGTTCCAATCCATAAAGTCAAGCCCCCACTTGGTGAAGGGACCGGCGGTTACAATATGATGTAGCGGGGCTGGATGCAAGTACATATTGCATGCAAACACCTGGCAAGGGTGACACTTCTTGACCTCATTAACACAATATTTAAAGATCAACAGCCAAAAATATCCTTCTCTCAAAATGTTTTGGGTTGTAGAAAGCCCAGATAAATGACCACCACACGCCCCTCCGTGGAAATCATTCAGCACAAACTCAGCCTCTTCATGGGTTAAACAATGACGCAAAATGGAATCTACCCCACGACGGTACAAAGTGTTATCCACTATAAGGTAGTTCTTAGCTACATGACATAATCATCGTCGGTCATCCCATGAAAGGTGAGTAGGGACCTTCAATGTTTGCAAATATACATGATATCCCCGTACCACGGGTCCAAAGTTGAGATAAGGAAAATATGATCATCGACAAATGTATCCTCATAAACCTCTTCCTCTTCCAAACTTGGAAAATTAGATATGAGCTCCGCAAATATCAATGATTTCTTCAATTTTGCTGAAACGAATTTGAGATCGAACTCTTGCAAAATAACAATCCATTTATTGTATTTTCCCCCAACCATCCTTCTAGTGAGGATGAACTGAAACAGATTGATATGAGCTAAAAGTAAGGTTTGGTGAAGGAGAATGTAATGTCTCAATCTCTGAACCACATGGACGGTGGCCAAGGAAAGATTCTCCACATGGGAATAATGGATTTCCGTATCAATAAGGTTTCAGCTCAAATAATATATGACATGCTCGTGGAGCTCGTCATCCTCCTGAACCAAAACCATACCAACCGTCTCCATAGATGCGACCACATAAATCAAGAAATCATGGCTATAATCAGGTGGACCAAGCATGGGGGCCGATGCTAAGTCTTGCTTAAGAGCATCAAAGTACTCCTCGGCTCACCCATCCCAGTAAAAAGGAGTGTCCTTCTTTAAAAGATGCATATAGCCTTTAGTTAAGTTGGAAAAATTAACTACGAATCTCCACAAGAAATTTTCCATGCCTTGTAAACACTGAAGGTGTCTAATATTGTGCAAGGGATACAATTGAAGTATTGCCTCAAACTTTAAGGGATTGAATCTTATACCCTCCTTGGATATGATAAACCCTAGAAAGCGACCAACAGACACACAAAAGATGCACTTATGAGGATTTAAACGCACTTGGTAATGGCGGCATCTTTCGAACACTAACCTCAAATGGTATGGATGACACACTCCCAAACGAGAATGAGCAATAGGGTCATCCAAATATACTTTAGTAATCATTTTGAGATCATGAAAAATTATGGTCGTAGCCTGCTAAAATGTAGCTCCAGCATTTTAAGGCCGAAAGGCATCTTCCGATATGCAAAAGTACCCCAAGGACAAATAAATGCGGTCCTATGTTGATCTTTAGGTTTGATCTGAATCTGATTATATCCAGAAAAACCATCCATAAAGGAGAATACCTCGCTTCCCGCACACTCATCCAAAATTTGAGCAATAAATGGTGTAGGAAAATTATCCTTAGGACAAGCACGATTTAAATCATGGAAATCAGTGCATTTATGGATCACTCCCTACTTCTTATCAACCATAATAGGATTTGAAACCCACTCCATCAGGGGAACGAGATATATAAAACCAAATTTTAATATCTTCTCTATCTCATCTTTAATGGTGGGTGCTTTTCTAGGATTCACCGCACGTAAACGTTGTCAATCTGGCCTTGAATTCGGATAGGTTTTAATCTCATGTTCGACAATACAAGGGTCAATACCTGGAATTTCCTCGTATAACCAAGCAAATATGTCATGAAACTCTTTAAATAGCTCGGTATACTCTTTGATCTCATCAGGGGAACAATATGCCCCAATGTAGGCATTCTCAACTTTTCCAAGATCATGAGAAATATTGATAAGAATAGTAGGTGATAAATTCGCCATGTTCCCATCGGCCATCTAACCAGTAGAGCTCAATGGAACCACGGAACTACCAATATTCTCTCTAAGAATCTCCCTAAATTTTTCATGCTCCATATGGTCGAGTTCAGGGAGAAAATATGATTGATGATATAACTCTTCCCAAGGTGGCTCAACCCTAGACATGGCCTCAATAATGGCTTCATCCTATGGAAAAAAATCGTTGAGGAAATCATGTGAGTGAGAGGGCTCAACTGCCCATGTAGGAAGCACATACAGGTTCTCCTAATCCATTCACGAAGAGGAAGGACTAGGCTATACAACTTGATCAATATTCACTTGATATGCTACCATTATTGCAGGCAAAGGCACATCCATTTCGATAGGTCCAATTGAAGGACTTGGTGAAGGAATAATACAAGGATCTTCCTTATGGGTAGTGCAAAAAGACACTAAATTCAATGAGGATGAAGCCCCACCAAAACTATATCCGATCATAAAAACAGGAACATGACAGCTAAAGGTTCCCATAAGAGACAGATACATACCCACACCCACACTCCCAGTTGCAGGTTGAGAATGATTGATAATCAAGATAGAATTTCCCGATGATGCATTAACATTTGGATTATGGAATGACATCTGTCAATGGTAACGATCTTCCCATTAAATGGAAAGAATATCACTCGAAAGAGAGAAGAGGTTATGGCTTGTATAGAATAGATCCAATTCCATCCCAACAAAATATTGTAGTCAAGGGGTGCATCAACCACCTCGACCTTGATTGCGATGGTCTTCCCTCCCAATTGGACCTTAAGAGAAGGAAGAGTCCCATGAAGCTGAAACGATCTAGCATCGAAAGCTATCAACATAGTAGTGGATTAAGACAACTCGAGAGAACCCAAACCCTTCCAACATGACAAAGACATCACGGAAGCAGCAGCTCCTTCACCAATGACAGTGCATTTGACGGTCATATTAAGACACTCTAAATGAATCAAAAGAGACACATAGTAAGGCAAGTGAGGATGTATTCCCATGGTTTCAAATTTGATAATGGAAGAAGAGTTATCATCATTAACCGCCAAAGCAAAGAGAAAGGCTCTCCTCTATGGAGGACAAGTCTGAAGTACTTCAAGTGCGAACATCGCATAAGGAGTATGGCCCAAATCCTTGACAACGAAATAGTTCTGGGTGGATCAGGCATTGGGATTGTGCCTTAAATGCTTTAGGAATCTATTAGGAATGTGAGGTGGAACTTCAAGTTTATCCATAGTTTTTTCGATATGCAAAGGGCTCTCAGGTGGAGCGGGTTCCTTTCCAAGTTCTAGTTGTGACGAACCATAATCCTTCGCATGATTCATAACCTTAGCAGCATGCACCATGTTGATGCAACCATGACCAGTATTGGCCTCCGAAGCATTTTGATCTCCACCTGATGCCCTATGAGGATCAATGGTCCTCGAGTTCATATTTTGATTGTTAGGTAAAGGATTAGTTAGCACGGTTGGGCCCTATCCTATGAACCTCAAGGCATCTTCCATATGAGGGCACAAGTGAGTGAGGTGGTCATTCTTATATAACTTGTAAGGAAACTTTACCTTATGTTTAGTCTTTTTGTCCCCCCCATCATTACAAGTGTTCTTGTAATTACAATTATCATTTTCATTCTTAGTCCCACCCTTACGATTATTTTTCCCTTTTTTCTTATTCTTTCTAGGCTGTTGGTTGCCCTTTTGGTCCAACGATTGCACGGAAACTACACTTGCTGATTGGGTAGGTTGAGTCGAAGTTGTGGCTTGTCCTGACGCAGATTGATTAATTAACAATTGGCTCACTTGTTTCACAACCAAATTCACAGGTTTGGTACTTGTAGAGCCCACAATGCCATCGGCATGTGTCCCAGGCTTGACCTTGGGATCGAAACTAGATCGCGGAGCATTAGGTATAATCTCATACAAAAGTATGGATTGAACATAGATGAAATCCAACTTTTGTGCCCTAAATATTTCTTGTTCCTGGTTTTGGACTCCGGATGTAGAAACATCATTCGCGATGTAAGGTAAAAACAACATGAGGAACCACTCAAGGAGACATTTCAGTGGTATAAAGGATTTAATGAACTGCTTCTATCTATTCCACTCTTGAATATGATCCAAGATATGTGTGGCTTTGTCTTGTTGAAATTTCGACAAGATTTTGGTACTAATGTCGTAACGTATGGGTAGCTAAAAGTGATTGAGGAAAGTCATGGCAAGGTCAGCAAATAACACGTATGCCCCCCTTGGTAACTCTATATACCATTTCACTTCATCCCCATTGAGGGTGTGTTGAAATAGCCTCAAACAAATTGAATCATCATGTAAGGAATTGTAATAGCACCAAAGGTGAAAAGTAGTGACATGCTCACAAGGATCTTCTCTAGCTTTACCCTCGAACTTGGGAATGTCTGAACGAAGATTCTTAGGGACGTCCGGCCAGGCCAAGTCATGAGATACCAGATCGTTCATAAGTCTCAATAGGTAAGGTAAGTTCAATGTTGTGAGAAAAGGGAGCCTAGGTTGAGCCGGTCTATGCCATGCTCCCTGGTAATTTGGGTTCATGTAAGTTTGATTGCTGTAAATACCATGGGCATGGCCATAATAACCTCCTCTCGTTTGACCCATGTAGGGATGCATGGAAGCATTGTGATGTGGGGTGACTTGATTATTTGGTGCTACAAAGGCATAATTGGAAGAGTAAGTAGGTTGTTGATACCTGTATCGATAGGGTTGATAGTTCTGTCCATATTGCGGTCCATAATTATGTCCATGAAAAGCTCCATAAGGTGTCCCATGGGATGTCCCATGAGAATGTCCATAGTTAGGTATATGGGGAACTCCTTGAGATGGAACATAAGATGATACAGAAACAGGGATATGACCTCTCGACACAACAGGAGGCACTTGGCTCTGAGATACTACCGTGCAAGTAGTCGCAGCATGAACATTGCTAGTAGTGATATTTCGACCCAAAGGACCACGTGAATGAGGGGGAGGAAGGGTTGTCAAAAATGCATTTGAAGGAACAGGGTTTGAGGACGAAGGAACATGTGAAGGAATGTAAGTGGTGTTCCCAATGTTCACCCATCTTGGTTCCGGTATCTGCATAGAATTACTAACACTAGGTCTAGGATGAACATGTGAGGTTTCTTCCACCGCAGGGATGGAAGGTGTAATGTGGATAGTGCTCCCAAATCTCTCTGCATGGAAAGGAATAGGAGTGCTCCTAGGTGTAGTGCTAGGCTCAAATTATGGCTTGACATGATGTGCCAGATTGGGTGCAGGGATATCAGGCATGCCATAACGAACATGACTAGTGCTTGTGGGTTCATAATGAGTCTCGTTTCCTGGAAACCAATAGCAATAACCTGTGAATGAGGGATCATAACCATATTGTGAAGGTATTTTCGGTGAAGGATCATATATGGGAGTAGGATATTCCTCCCCAACCTTAAGAGGTGGAGAGGACATCTATTGAATCTCATTCTCAAGATCTCCCATAGTATGTGAATCAAAGTGAGAAGTAGTCCACCCGGACTATTTGTTTCTCTCTCCTAAAGGAGGAGGAGACGTGGAAGGTGGAAGTCCTGCTAAACGACAAGAACGGTGAAGCACCACGCCCAAATCCACAATGAATCAAAAAATAAAAAGAATTGATATAATTACGCAAACCCTAGGAAAACTAGCATGCATAGAGCAAGCACCTAGAAAATGTAAATCCAAATCACAAGCAAACAAGTGTCGGATATGTGAGCTCCCGAATGAAGCAGGTATGTCTCACCTAGGAGAGGCTTGAGACTCCCATACAAAAAAAGGCAGAGGTTTGTAACCAATTATAGTGGCCCTCAGCTTCAACACATATAGCAACTATGCTATCCGACCCATACCCCCTCGATAACCTAGGTAAGGAAACTAAGCTGTGAAGTACCCCCTCAATAACCTAGGTAAGGAAACTAAGGTCACCTCAATATAATCAATGCTCAGATGGATAGTCGTAGGCGAGATTGACCATATGGGCAGGGTAGCAAATCCCAAAATTCTCGAAAGAGCCCCCAGAAATGAATATAATCCTAGAAATATCTCCGGTTCTACTCAGTTACAACCAGGGGTCATCCTAATGATAACCTCTCACACTACCTCATGCTTAACTCCCTTGTAAGAAGAGGATCCTGAGTGTTAGTTTTTCATCACATTCAAGCTAGCATTATGATCTTAGGATCTTTTCACTGAGAGAATAACAAGCACAGCAATAAAACACAAGCACATCACAAGAGACAAGAGACACAAAGAGTTTTCCTCGGGGAAACCATAAAGGAGAAAACCCCGCAACTTCCTCTAAGATAGAGTCAACACCAAAAAAGTAAGAGATATCCCAAAACAACAGTAGTCTTCTGTCTTCTGTCTAGTCCCAAAATTTCCTTCTCCAGTAGTGCGCCACACTTGGGAGAGCAAGTGATGTATTTCACAAGTGATAAATAGAGAGACTCTCACTCTCTATTTATATTCATCCGTTCACTTGAATTGCCTTTTCACACGTAGGCTCAACCTAATAATTACTACTCGAGCCTACACCTTAATTAGTGTATAATAACTCAAGTGCCCCGAAACTGTGGGGACTTACCTAATGAATTGATATGACTTGATTACATTATTAATCCTCCCGATCGAAACATCGGGGCATGACCACATGACTCAAATACATAATAGAGACATCTCGGAATAAACATCGGGTTACAATATATAAGATACATAGAAGAATACATTCCGAAGTTACATATACATCAACACTCCCTCTTAACTAGGAAGGTATTCTTTCGACACAATTTTCAGCACTGGTCTTCTTCTCTGTATCAACTGGATCATCTCATCTTCAAGTCATCTTCTTCTTCAAGTCATCTTCATCTTCAAGTCATCATCAGATATGGATCATCTCTCGATATGGATCATCATCAAACATCATCACTAGATCTGGATCATCTCTCGATCTGGATCATCATCACTGGACTGGATCTGGATCATCACTCGATCTGGATCATTACTGTTGGATCATCATTACTGGATCTGGATCATCACTCGATCTGGATCAACACTGGTGCTATCTCATGATTCTTCTCATCTTAGGAAGTTCTACAGAACTAGCCCTTTTTCATGCTGGTTATAGGCCTACCCTCATGTAGGTCTTTGCCCAGCACTTATATCTGAACTACTCGTCAGAAAGGCATGCCCAGTACTCACATCTGATCATGTAGTAAACTACAATCCCATCAGAAAGGCCCAGCACTCACATTCACCAGTATGATAGGACACACCTACTATCATCTATGAAATGGATGAGCACTTACAACCACCAGCATGATAGGACACACCTACTATCATCTGTTAAATGGCACAGCACTTACAGTCACCAGCATGATAGGACACACCTACTATCATCTGTGGAAAGGCACAGTGCTCACATCCACCAGCATGGTAGGACACACCTACTACCATCTGTGGAAAGGATTAGCACTTATAATCACTAGCATGGTAGGACACACCTACTACCATCTATGAAAAGGCTCTGCACTTACAATCACCAGCATGATAGGACACACCTACTATCATCTGTTAAATGGCACAGCACTTACAGTCACCAGCATGATAGGACACACCTACTATCATCTGTGACAAGGCTCAGCACTTACATCCATCCAGGCGGGAACACATCCTGCTCACAATGATGGAAGGGCATGCACTCATATCTGATCATGAGAGGAACACATCCCAGCAATCATATCAGAATGGACCCTAGTCCTCCTCGACTGAGCTACCTGTTAACTGACCAGGTGCCTCCATTCTCCTAGAGAATGGCAGTTGCCCTTACATCTGACCTGCTCATCGGAATGGCCAACACTCACATCTGACATGGAAGGAAATTAATCCTTTAGCCATCAGTAGAATGGTTCAGCCCTTACATTTGACCAAGTGGGAACACATCCCTCTATCACATCAAAATGGTTACTTAGTTCTTACACTGAGTGTTCCTGGTAGCTAACCAGGTGCCTCCATTCCTAGAATGGCAATTGCTCTTACATCTGTCCTGCTCGACAGAATGGCCAGCACTCATATCTGACATGGAAGGGAGCAACCCTACCACCATGACAGAATGGCTCAGCCCTTATATCTGACCTACTCGTCAGAATGGCTATGGATCTCAGCACTCATATCTGACATGGAAGGAACCAATCCTCTCACCATGACAGAATGGCTCAGCCCTTACATCTGACCATGGAAAGAACCAATCCTCTCACCATGTCAGAATGGCTATGGGTCTCATTACTTTCTCTGGGAGGAATCCTCAATCTGGAGAACACCAAGTCTCTCTCTGAAGTACTCGAACTTCAGCCTATCCAATGGCTTCGTCAATACATCAGCTATCTGTTCCTCCGTCGCAACATACAGGAGCTTCACTGCTCCTCTCTGCACCATATCCTTGATATAGTGATACTTGATCTCGATATGCTTCAACTTGTCATGAAACACTGGATTCTCAGACAAATTCACGCAACTCTGGTTGTCACAATGTATACAAGTAGCATCTAACTGGAGATCAAATATATCAGACAGTAGCTTCCGCAGCCATACTGCCTCACAACTAGCTGAACGAGCTGCGACATACTCTGCTTCAGCCGTACTCAGTGCCACACAGGATTGCTTCCTGCTAAACCAAGAGATCACACCTGATCCCATACTGAAGCAACATCCCGAAGTACTCTTCCTGTTGATGGCACTGCCTGCCCAATCTGAATCAACATAACCTTCCAGGTTAATCTTCTGATTCACATCGTACTTGATCCCATAATCAATTGTACCCTTTAGGTACCTCAGAATATGCTTTGCAGCTGTCAAGTGAACATTCCTCGGATCTGTCAAGTACTGGCTCAAGGTGTTCACAGCAAAGCAAATGTCTGGTCTCATGTTCGTCAGGTACATCAATGACCCAATCATCTGACGATACATCGTAGCATCAACCGACTCTGACGAAGCATCACTCAATAGCTTCAGGTTCGATGCCATAGGTGTGGCCATTGCCTTGTAGTCCATCATCCTGAACCTCTTTAGGATCTCTATTGCACACTTCCCTTGTCCAAGGAAGATCCTATCTATACTCTGCCACACCTCCATACCTAGAACAGTAGTGCATCGACACATAACAGGAGCATCACTGGTCTTCCACCTTAAACCTTGTATCAAAGGTTGGAATCCGCTTCACTCTTAGTAAAGCCTAGAATCATTAGTAATATTCCCATCCTGTCGTACCATGTCGATCCTTAGGATCTTCTGCAATCACTCCCTCTGAAGCGGAGCATCATACTTCCTCTGTCTTCCGTACTCTATGCACTGAAACATTCTCGTCAGGTCTCGATACTATGCCCAGACATCATTCTTCTTGAACTGATCTTCCCTTTCTTCTTGGTGGCTGGAAGGTTCTGCATCAATGATGTCACTGCACTCATCATATTATTCTTTGTGTTTGAACTGTCGTCACTTGTTCTTCGGAACAAGTCTTCATTCTTCTTTGCTTGTAGGCGATTATGTATGCAATCTTTCCTACAAGTCAAATGCAATTGTATGGCTAGAAACATTTCATAAGGAATATTTATACTGGTAAACACTTATGCATAAATATATGATCATGCAAATACTTTAGCCAATACAACATTCATCCATATCTCATTGAAACTTTCTAGACGCCTTCCATCTCTACGAGGACAACATTGAGATTGTGCACTAATCCAATATGTCAGCAAAGAGGTTTCATTCTAGATAAGTAGCAATGGAGAATTTGTATAGCACCATGAGCTACTTAACCATCCCATGCATATTAGTAGTATTATGTCATTAATGCAAACATCCTATCATGCATAATACAATAACTGAATATAAACAAATGCATAACAAAATAATATAATGAAATGACAATTGAATACTTATCTTTATTTGTTTCGAGGGTAGACTCCTTCTTGAGCCTTTAGCTTCATCATCTTCTTCATTCATAATAGCATCGTTTCTTATCCAAAAGCTAAGGTGGATAAGAAGTTCTTCAAGAGTTGAGTTCTTCATATTCCTCATTGATTGAGGGATATTATTTGGATGGTGATATCTTGATCTTCAATTGCTCCCCTCTTCTCTTCTCTTCTTATGATTCAAGCTTCTTCTTCTTCCCAAAGTTTACTGAAAGTAATCACTTCCTTCTGGAACACATTCCTTGAATGAATTCCACGATCCTGGGAGGCCATTCAAGGTGGCCATCATCACTTCTGCATTCTTCACTTTTTCTTTTAGCGCTTCAAGTTGTTCTTGATATGAGAGACTCTTATGACTGCATGGTCTCTGCATTCTAGATCTTCACATTCTTCAACTGGATTCTTTAGGTCATATTCTGATTTTTGTTCTTCCCTTCAAATAGCTTGAAATTCTGTTCTTCCGTTCTGCAACCCCATTCTGTTGTGGATTATAAGGAGTTGACAACTCCCTCTTAATCCCTGCTTCTTTGAATAACTCTTTGAATTCATTCGAAGTGAATTCTCCACCATTATCTGATCGAATGGTCTTGATCTTCTTTTCAGTATGGTTCTTGATCAAGGCTTTGAATTTCTTGAACTTGCTTCATCCATGTCTTTCTAGAAAAATCATCAATAAAAGAAACATAGTATGCATACCCGCTTAGTGAGTTTGATGACATTGGACCACATACATTGGAGTGGATGATTTCTAGAATGCCTTTGGCTTTGCTTTTGCTACTAGGAAATGTCTTCTTTGTATTCTTCCCTTTCGTACATCCTTTGCAAACTCCATCATGCTTTGTTTGGAATGCAATAGGTAGTGCTCTGTAGTGCACATGTGCAAGCCTTCTATGCCAAAGCTCATTTGGCTCTACCGTATCATGGATCAAGGCTTGTTCTAGATGACCCTTCAATTTGTACAAGCCTCCTTCTTGTTCTCCAATCACTACCGCATCATCAATTTTCTTTCCTTTTGGCCACATGATGACTTGACCATCGATGAATGCAACCCACATTCCTTTTGCATCCAAGGCTGAAATGGATAGAAGATTCTTCTTAAGTCCTGGAACAAACAATACTTCTTTCATTGTTAGAGACTTACTAGAGTCTAGCTTGTATGAAGATTCCCCACTACCTTTTATTGAATATTGGTATTCATCTCCTAGTTTCACCTTGTGAGCTGATTCATGTTTGACAGTCTTACAAAGGATTCCTTGAATCCCGTCATATGTTTGGAAGCCCCACTGTCTATAAGCCAATCATCATTTCCATGAGTAATGTTACCTGTGAGAGCTGATATCAGAACATATTCATCCTCCCTTGAAGAATCTTCACTTTCATATATGGATTTCTTTCTGGATGGTTCATCATCCTCTGCAGCATGAGCATGATGTCTTCCTTGGCCTTGTCTCCCTCTGAAACTGGAACCTCTATACTCATGTAGGTGTCCAATCCAGTTTCTTCAGAGAGATCAAATACTTCTATGCTTGGAAGTTGTCAACTTCACCAAGCTTGTCATCAAGCTATTGTGGTAGATCATATTGAAATGAGAACCTCAAATGGAAATACAAAATATTAGATCTTACCGATTTGAGGTGTCTGTCCTTGTCCCGGAGTTCGCTGATCTAGGGTTTGTCGCAGAAACCCTAATTTTCAAAACTTTGAAACTTTCACATATGATTGGACAAACAAATATATCTCTTCAAATGGAGCTGTCCAATGTACTTCTTTTCTGAAAACAGTGGAGGGAAGCTCCCGAAACAGGAAGCCCTAATTTACTGATTTCTTCTGCAGAAATTTCTGTTACTGTTTCTGTGATATCTCTGCAATTACTGATCCTCTGTGTCTAAAATTTCACACTGAGGTAACCCCACATGCCCCTGATACAAAAATACATGTTTCATCAGAATTGGTTTCACCATTTGGGATTTATGATCCATTTCCCAAGGTGACCTGTTATAGGACTGTTCAGAACAGCGAAGTTGTATGGCATGCCACGTGTCACTGGTTCATCTTCTGAATCTGATATTTAGAAAACCAAAAGTACAGTCCGTGCCCTTTCTGGAACATCTTCAGGAGTTCCTTTTGGACCTCTGTAGCTCAAGATATTGCATATCTCCCCTTATGTCCTTTTTAGGGATGAATTCTGGAAGAGGATGGAACCCTAACTTGGAGAGATCATATCTCCTGGAGTATAGCGAATATGACTCTGATTTTTTGTCAAAGACTTCATAAGAATTTTATATTCGGTCCCTACAATTTTCAGCTTCTGAGACTTCGCCAATATTGGAATATAGTGACTGTACCAAAACTTAGCAGTTTTAGTATTTAGGGTTTCTCCTAGCTCAGGGTCAAACTAGGGTTTGACTTTCCTGGAGTTTCACCCAACCAAATTTCTTGATCCAGGTCTCTAAACTTCGGTTTTGATGAGGATAATAACCCTATGCTAGTCTCACTCAAAAATTCCTCTTCTGTAGAAAGCCCTAATTTCCACATCGAAACTGAAAATGCTTGAGATTGAATTCCGCATCGACAGAAAGATGCACCCTTCAATGGGGAGTCATCTTAGCATGCTTTTGCTGAAAATATATGGAGGAAGATCCAAAAAATAGGAATCCCTAGTTCCTGTAGCTGCACAATGTCTTCTTCTCAGGCTAGCTCTGATACCATGTTAGTTTTTCATCACATTTAAGCTAGCATTATGATCTTAGGATCTTTTCACTGAGAGAATAACAAGCACAACAATAAAACATAAGCACATCACAAGAGACAAGAGACAGAAAGAGTTTTCCTTGGGGAAACCATAAAGGAGAAAACCCCGCAACTTCCTCTAAGATAGAATCAATGCCAAAACAGTAAGATATCTCCCAAAACAGCAGTAGTCTTCTGTCTTCTGTCTAGTCCCAAACTTTCCTTCTCCAGTAGTGCGCCACACTTGGGAGAGCAAGTGATGTATTTCACAAGTGATAAATAGAGAGACTCTCACTCTCTATTTATTTTCATTCGTTCAGTTGAATTGCCTTTTCACACGTAGGCTCAACCTAATAATTACTACTCGAGCCTACACCTTAATTAGTGTATAATAACTCAAGTTCCCCGAAACTGTGGGAACTTACCTAATGACTTGATATGACTTGATTACATTATTAATCCTCCCGATCGGAACATCGGGGCATGACCACATGACTCAAATACATAATAGAGACATCCCGGAATAAACATCGGGTTACAATATATAAGATACATAGAAGAATACATTCCGAAGTTACATATACATCAACACTGAGAACACTAATTATATAAAGCAATTTCACACTCTCACCTGGACAGACACATAAATGTTTCGTTTAGTGGTCTTGGAGAATTTACTCACAATGAACTATTCCAGGACCCTAAAACCTAGTCTTGTTGGTGCACCTTATAAAAGAAAAGAGTGTAATTCATTTTATTATGCGTTGATTTTAATGGGATTATTACTCAAAGGGAAAATGGTCGTGCAACTAATGATGTTATGACACAACAAGAAGTAAAATGCACACCTAACAATCAATGCAAATGCACTATGTCAAATGAAGAACAGGTATGCTACTACGTGAACTGAAATTTTTTATTTCAAATGAATATGCAATCATTCCTATATGAAAATCTGACTAATATTCTCGAAGCAAACCTAATGCAAGTACTATGCTAATGCAAAATGCAAACAATGCATAATGATGCACAAAGAAAATGTTTTGTATTTTCGAATTAAATGAGATAAAAAAAAGCATAAATATATAACCCTCAGACTCTGCAAGCACTAATAGACAGCCATCAAGCAAAGGACCAAGGTAAAAGAGACCTAATGCACTAATCCCAAAACAAAAAATAGAAAATGAAATGACAAGAACATTTTCAAAAATTTAAACTAACAAGGTGTCTCTGGTCAGGAACAAGGATGTATACAGACTCCAGAAGCATCCAAGAAGACTCAACAATCATCCAAACTCACCTAGCAACACTTAATCTTCCCCAAAAGGCCAAAAATCAGGGTATACATGACTATTCTTAGAAAATCCACATATATACGTGACTATTCAGGGAAAAACCGCATGTACACATGACTGTGAAAGAAAAATAAGACAAACAAAAAATATGAGACAAAATTTACTCCTGTAAGACACTACTGGGCAAACATGCCCCCAAAACCAACTCGGAAACAGAGAAATCAGAGCAATTCAAGAACATTGAATGCTGATAAAACCTCCAAAGGAAATGACTAGGAATTTTCCTAGTATGGTAGCCAATTCTTTTATGGAGAAAACTTCCTATGGCTTAGGGTGTACCACAACAGAAAGAGAAACTGTAGAAATCAATCCCTTCCCAATATTCAAGAGAAATAACAAATCTAACACTAAAGGATCTCGAGACACACCTTATTCTGGACGGTTGATGTAGATCCCCGTTGAGATTTTTCCAATCCCACTTGTGTTAACAATTTTCTCTCTCAACAAAAACAAACAAGACAAGTGTGCTATATAATGGTGTTAGACCTACTCTAGCATATATAATCAATAATGTATAAGCAATTAAAAGAATCCATGGATTCAATATTCATTTAAATGCACATCATTGGATAGGAGAAGATATTTCTATTAATATAAATTAGAGATTACATGAATGATAACCTCTGTCGGCACCTCTACGAATTGGAGAAACTGAGTCCTCCACCTAGGCCTCCACCTCTTGATAGTAAGATCAGAAGAAAAGGCAAGCTTGGGAAGAACACCAAGTGCTCCAAGGGACAAAGGGATGCAGACTCAAGTATAAGCAATATATGGCAACAATGGACTATATTTTTCTTGCTCTTCAATTCCTCCCCCTTCAATGTAGCCAAAGGGTTCCATATATAGTGCTTCAATGGGGTAAAGGAAGGTTAAATATAAGCAATCTTGAGGCATATGGAAGGCCAAGAGATAAGTGATTCGGATCCACATTATGGAAAACTCCAAAAATATTTGGACTTTTGCGCACATCCCGATGTATGCAGGTTTAATGGTTATATCCGTGTGTATACGCAAGAAAGGGTTTAAAAGTCACGTACAACAAATAATGAGTGTTTTTAGGGATGATATTGGAAACATCAAAGGTACAAAAATGGTCCATGGGGTCCAAAGAGTCTACAGAGGGACAGGGAAGGCCATAAATTAGTGATCTACCATGTGTGGTAAAATCAACTGTAACAATTAAGGGAATAAGAAACTTACCAAATATCACAAAGCCTTCAAATCCTATATGTAGACATTGTCAATTAGGGAAGCAAACTAGATTAAGGTTCAAAACAAAAGAGTACTCAACCTCAAAACCTTTAGAGCTGGTTCACACTAACCTATGTGGACCTATAAGGACCAAACGTTTGCAAGGAGAATCCTAATTTATGTTTTTCATTGATGATTTTACTAGAGTGGCTTGGGTATTTTTTCTCAAGGAAAAATATGAAGATTTTAACAATTTTAAAGCCTTTAAACTCCGTGTTGAAAATGAAATAGAGGAAAAAATCAAATTTCTTAGATCAGACAATGGCAGTGATTTCACCTCTAAAGAGTTTCATATCTTGTATGAAAACCATGGAATTAAGAGACAATTCTCTGTTGCCAGAACACCTTAGCAAAATGTGATTGCTGAGAGGAGAAACAAAATAGTTCAGGAGGCTGCAAGGACTATGCTCAATGAAGAAAAATTGTCTGATGGATATTGGAGGGAAGCTATAAACACAACGATAACATACTAAATAGAGTTCATATCAATATTAATAGTAATAAGAATCCTTATGATTTGTGGTTTGGGAGAACTCCTTCAGTAAAATGCTTCAAGGTATTTGGAAGTAACTGTTACATCAAAATGCTTGATGAGAACCTTAGAAAATTTGATGCTAGATCTGATGAAGGTATATTGATTGGATATGCTTCTACCAAAATAGCATACATATGCTACAATATTGTTTAGACTTTGCAGATGTTAAGGTGGATGATTTAAAAACAAAAAAATTCAAACATCAAGAGACCATACCTGACGATGAAGATGAAGATGATGATGAGTTAGTTGATACACAAACATATGTAGAAGAAAAGGATGATACACATGAATATGAAATAGATACCAGAAATTAAGAGGAATATACTCAAGAAGAAGAGATAATAGAAGAATCACCAAGAAGAGACACAAAGACACCCTGAAGAATAACCCAAAAGAATCATTCTGAAGGCCTAATTATTGAAGATAAAAATACATGAGTAAAAACAAGAAGACAATTGTTGTATCAAACATAAATAGCACATTTTTTCATGTATTGATCCCAGATGAATCAAAGAAGAATGTAATGATGAAATTTGGGTCAAAGATATGAACGAAGAATTAGACCAAATAGAAAAGAATAAAATTTGGGAACTATTTCCAAAACCACAGGACAAGAATGTCATAGGAACTAAATGGGTGTTCAAAAGAAAAGTAAATGAAAATGGAAAAGTATTCAGGAACAAATCCAGATTGGTATGTAAAAGGTATGCTCAGGTTGAAGGAGTATATTTTGAAGAAAATTTTGTACCTGTGGCTAGATTGGAGGAAACTAGGATGTTCTTAGCCTTTGCCAGGTACAAAAAATTGAAAGTATACCAAATGGATGTCAAATCAACGTTTCTCAATGGAAACTTAGAAGAGGAAGTATGCATAGAGAAACCAGAAGGGTTTCAATTAAATTATAAAGGGAATTATGTTTGTAAACTAAAGAAAGCTCTCTATGGGATAAAACTAGCACCCGAAGCATGGTATGCAAGGCTAGATTATTACTTACAAGTACAAGGTTTCAAAAGAGGATCAATAGAAATTAATATTTATTATAAAATTATTGGTGATAGCATGATTATTGTGGAAGTATATGTTGATGATATCATATTTGGAAGTGATGATGAAAAATGAGTAAGGATTTTGCTAGTAAGATGCAGTAAGAATTTGGAATGTCTTTGCTTGGTGAACTGAATTTCTTTCTAGGATTTCAAATAGTTCAGTCCAAAAAGGGAATTTTTATTCATTAGTCCAAGTATGTGAAAGATATTCTTAAAAAAATCCATTTTGAAGATTGCAAACCTGTTTGTACACCTATGATAGTAGGATGCAAACTAAGCAAGGAAGATGAGTCCAAGACTGTAGATCCAAAACACTACAGATCAATGATTGGTATTTTTCTCTATGTAATAGCTTCCAAACTTGATGTCAAGAAATTTGTTGGAATGGTAGCTAGAATTAAAGCTAGACCAAAAGAGAGCCATGTTTATGCTGTGAAAATATTTTTTCGGTACTTAAAAGGAACCATAGATCTTGGATTGTGGTATCCTAGAAAGAACTCATTCTCTCCAAAAGCCTATTCAGATGCATATTGGGAAGGTTGTGTAGATGACATAAAAAGTACAAGTGGAGGAGCATTATTCTTAGTAGAATCATTGGTAGCTTGTACACGCAAGAAACAAACCTCAATTTATATGTCTACTACTGAAGCTAAGTATATTGTAGTAGCAAAATGTTGCGCATGAGTGGAATGGATGAAACAAAATATACAAGACATTAAAGTAGTGTTTGAAGAACCTATGGTTATTTACTATGATAATACAAGTGCTATATGTCTCTCAAGGAATCATGTCCATCACTCCAAAGAAAAACACATTCTAATAAAATATCACTATATGAGGGATGAGGTTGAAAAGAAGAACATCAAATTGGAGAATGTCCCAACTCAAGAATAGATTGCAAAAATCTTCACTAAACCCTCGAGCAGAGATGTATTTGAATATCTCAGATAAATATTAGGAATATTTTCTCTTCCAATCTAATCTTTCAAAAGAATGTATCAGTTGGCATCATTTTAGGGGGAGATAGTGATCAAAGTCAGGGGGAGTCACTCAATCCTTTATTCTTTATGTCAAAGCAGGAGAAATGAAAATGACATTACCATAAAAAAGGGGGATATTGTTGGCAACATGGAAATATATGTTGGATTTAATGGCTATTGAGGAATCCCACAAACCAACAGAGAAGGAAACCTGTGAGTGGAAGGGTAGAAGGATGAAATGAAGTTCCGCAATAGTTCAAAAATAAATGGTAATGAAGCTTCCCGTACAGGATCCAACGATTGGGGATAAGATCTGCAAAAGGAAGAAGAATGAGGTGTAGTTCTACAATTGATTGATTAGAATAGAAGAGGTTGATCATGGGAATAGATCAACACCCATCAACAATTTCACTGGGATAATTTGTGCGGTCTAAGAAAGTTTTGATGTGAGCGAAATTTCTATGAAACTCACTGCATCTTATTTGAATTCTACCGTTGATTGGTGGAGATCTTGATCTGACGACGGTAAAGGCATTTCTATGGGTAAATTTACAGGAGTTTAACAAGGGCTAATGGGCATGAAATATCCATCAAATACAATTTAATGCATTTGGATTCCATCGTTGATCCAACCAGATCTAAGATCTGACAGTCCTCATAGATTTCGTGGATTCAACTAGCAGGTGAGTTAACTATGTGGATGTGAGAGAAATTCCATTTACAATGAAAAATTGGATGATCATAATTGAATTTGCAAGGAGATTGACAAATGTGAATGATTTCTGCACAAAAAAGTGAAAGGCACAGAATCAAAAAAATACTGTAGGAAATGTTACAATTCCACATTCCACATCCCGTGATCTGTAAGAGCGACGGTTAGAAATAATTTTGTGAAAAATTGATGGTGTGGAAAGGTTAGTGTAGAAACTGGAATATGGAAAATCATGAAAATAATTTGGGAAATTCCATAGTTCCACATTCCGCATCATGCGATCCAGAAGATTGACATTCAAAAAATACTTGCGTGAATGATCGACGATTCAAAAAAAATAGTGCGGAAAATGGAAGGCAGAGAAGTGTTAAAGAAATGTTCGATATTTTTAAAACATGTAGTCTACATCCCTCTTTCCAGAAGATCAATGGTCATGAAGAAGTCCACAAGAGAGCAACGGTCCACAACGATTGGGGCAGAAATAATACTGTAGAAGCGGAAATCTCAAAATGACATTATGGAATAGTTACAAACCTGTGCTTCGCTATCCACGTCTTATCGAAGATCAATGATCATGTAGAAACCCACTAGAGATCAATGGTGTAGATAGATTGAGGTAGAAATATAAGTGTAGAAAGACATTTTAATAAATGTCATGGTTCGACAATCCACATACTGCATCCCATCTTAAATATACGATCAAGAAACAGTCTGGGATAAATATAAACGACTTCGATGAGTGCAGAAAGTCAACTCTGGAAAACGATTGCAGAAATATAATAGTGTGGAAAGACATTTTTTGATATCTATGGTCAGGAAGAAGCCTAAAATATGATCAACAGCTCAGGGTGATTTTGAAAATAGAGACTATGGAAGAATGATGCTGAAAAGTTAAACTGTAAATTGATTAACAAGAGTTTAGGGAATGTCCGCAGGGAACCCGTAGAAGAGGAAAACAAGACCATAGGAACTGTTTGATGAATCCTGTGATCAAATAAGAAGGGATATCGCAGATCAGATTTGATCAAGAATGTTTTAATTAATTATTTAATTAGAAATCATTAATATCATATTTGAAAGGGAATAATAGTGAAAGGGCACATTTCTAGAATGAAGAGATGCATCTGCAAGATGTGTGAAGGTATTTATTAATAGAATAATTGAAGGAAAGAACTTGTCTCTGTAATTGCAAATGATAGATTCCAAGAAGTTCATAATAGATTGATAAAAATCAAATAAGGGTGTAAGGGTGGTGCTAGCCAAGGCGACATTCCTACAAGGAGGTCTTAGCCTCTTTCTGGTAGTGGCTGGAGAATCATGGTATTGGTGTATCCTTGTCTATAGGTGCAGATAGAAACCATATCATGGTTTCATCCTTCAGTAGTGGCTGAGAAACTTGAGGATTGTGGTCTCCAAAAAGTGGGTGCTTGCGAATAACTATTGTATATTGTAAAAATGAAGTTTTGTAGATAATAGAAACATGTTGTTGGTTTACCTT
>LPNX011144822.1:1037-37520 GCA_001517045.1 Pseudotsuga menziesii | reverse complement strand
CCCCCCCCCCCCCCCCCCGGCGCTCAGTGACAAGACCTGATTCATCAATTGGTATCAAAGCGGGATCCTTCACCACAATTTAACCACTAAAAGGAAGATACTATTACAATCACTATGGATCACCAGATGAATATGCCAATAAGAGTCCCCATATTTGATGGTGAATACCATGTTTTCTGGAAGATTAGAATGAAAAACTATCTGATGTGCATTGGTATGGAATTTTTGGAATTAGTTCAAGAAGGATATAATGTTCCAAAATACATTCCCAGAGAAGTAGAATAAGGAAAAATTTTGGGAACATGCAAGGGACTTAAATACATTACAAGATGGAATAAGTAAGAAGTTTCTTACAGAAGTAATGACATGTAAAAGTGGAATAGATATCTCAGACAAATTGGAAACCATATATGCAAGAGACTCCAAACTAAAGACGACAAAACTTCAATATCTCAAAGTACAATATGAAAGTCTAAAAGTGAAG
The DNA here is from genome assembly GCA_001517045.1 of Pseudotsuga menziesii. Lineage (NCBI taxonomy): Eukaryota > Viridiplantae > Streptophyta > Pinopsida > Pinales > Pinaceae > Pseudotsuga > Pseudotsuga menziesii. Next base: position 37,036 of record LPNX011144822.1, on the reverse strand, counting down.
GATGAAGAAAATATTTCACAGTACTTCGAAAGAGTTGAGAATCTTGTTAATGCAATCCAATATTTGGGAATAGAAGTACTAGACTATGAGTTAGTTGAAAAGACACTCTCAACATTTGCTATGGCATATAATCCTAAAGTATCCACTCTTGAAGATTGAGAGAATTTAGAAGATATTACCATTGATGAATTGTATGGAATCCTCATAGCCTATGAATTAAGGCTAGGTATTGATAATCTCCCAAAAGGAGAAGCAACTTTCAAAGTAATCAAGAAAACAAAAAATTAGAAGCAAAAACATCAAACTAACCATAATGAATAATCTCATTAAGAAGAAGCCAATTTTATCAAAAAACTTCAGGAAGGATCAAGAAAGCATAAAGGAAAGCTACCCTTCAAATGTTTTAATTGTGGAAAAATTGGGCACTTTCAAGCCAAATGTCCTTTTTCCAAGGAAGACTCTGAATATGAAGATGACAAAAATAAATAATACAAGAAAAAGGGAAAATTCCACTATAAGAAAAATTACAAAGGAAAAAATAATTTCTATTCAAAAGAAGAAGACAACAGTTCATATAAGGTTAGTGATAGTGATGATGAAGCCCTTTTTATAGGTATTGAAGACTCTAATGAGATAGAAGAAATTGAGCATAAGGAAGAGTCAGAAGATGAAGAAGAGGTTAATATGGAAGAATAAATACTTAGTGCTTTGGATGGACTAAGAAGATACAAAAACAAATATAGACAATTGAAAATTTTGTAGTTGAACAACAGGAAAAGCATGAACAGAAAGAAAAAGAGACGAAGGAAATCAAGAGAAATCTGAAATGCCAAATTTAAGATGCAAATAAGATAGAAGAAAGGATGGAGAAATCTCTTAAAGAAAAACAACTTATATGTGAAAAAAGGGAGGCGGGATTAGTTCACTTAAGAAAATAGCTTGATGCAGAATTTATTCAAACTAGATATGAAAATAGCTCTAAAATTTTAGACGAGATTATAGCCACAAAAAGAGATCTAAGTAACAAAAATGGGACTGGTTACTCTCAAGAATAAAATCAAGTTAGCTCAAAATATTATGCAGTTAATCTTCTCAATACATTCAAGAAGAAAGAAGAAGAAACAATAAGGAATGCTCAGAACTCCAGAAGATCATTTCCACCCATCAATAAAGAATTTAGGACAACTTCTAGGAAGATTTATCAAAAAAAGTATCCTCACATTTTCCTTGGTTATTGTTTTGCATGCTCTAACTTTGGACAAAAAGATATGAATTGTAGAGCATACAAAAGGAAAAGTCTGAAGGTTAAAATATACAACCTCAAGAACAATCAAACAGTTGGTCAAGTTAAGAGCATAAATTATAACTCATTTGCACCTCTATAAGAAAGAGATTTAGAATGCTTCAATTGTCATAACTATGGACATAAAGAAAGAAATTGCATATTAATGGAAATCTTAGAAAGACCAAAGGAAATTAGAGAGAAAAAGAAGTCGTGGAAAGAAAAAACATTAAAAGAGGAATGTCTTATTTCCTTGATATCAAAAGATAAAAGAGATCTTTGGTATGTTGATAGTGGGTGTTCTAAACATATGACAGGAGATAATGACAAGTTTTTAAAATTAAAAAAACAAAAGGGTAGAGTTACATTTGGTGACAATTCTTTAGGTAATATTATTGGGAAATGTATCGTGATTGTGGGAAAAGGCAAAGCCACAAATGTATTACTTGTAGAAAATATGAAGCCTAGTCTATGAAGTATCAACCAAACTTGTGATTAGTCGAACATTTGCATTTTTTATTTTCATAAATGTGAGATAAGAAGGAAGAACATGGGAAAATTGGTTGGTATTGCTTCTAGAACTACCAAAAATGTATACATACTAAATACATGGAAGTATGAGAAATGCCATATGAATTTATTGGATGAAAGTTTTCTATGGCATAGAAGGTTGTTGCACATTAACTTTGATAATCTAGTAAAAGATAGCAATATTGAGGTAGTAAGAAACTTGCCAAAGATCACAAAGGATTCAAATCCTATATGTAGACATTGTCAATTAAGGAAGGTAACTAGAATAAGGTTCAAAACAAAAGAGTACTCAACCTCAAAACCTTTAGAGATGGTTCACACTAACCTCTATGGACCTACAAGGTCCAAATGATTGCAAGGAGAATGCTAATTTATGCTGATCATTCATGATTTTACTAGAATGACTTGGGTATTTTTCTCAAGGAAAAATAAGAATATTTTAACAAGTTCAAAGACTTTAAAATCCTTGTTGAAAATGAAACTGAGGAAAAAATCAAATTTCTTATATGTGAAAATGGTGGTGAGTTCACCTCTAAAGAGTTTGATCTCTTCTGTGAAAAACATGGAATTAATAGACAATTCTCTACTCGTAGAACACCTTAGCAAAATGGGATTGCTTAGAGGAGAAATAGAATAGTTCATGAGGCTGCAAGGACTATGCTCAATAAATCAAAATTGTCTGATGGATATTGGATGGAAGCTGTAAACACATCAATACACATACTAAATAGAGGCCATCTCAATATTAATAGTAATAAGACTCATTATGAGCTTTTGTTTGGGGGAACTCCTTCGGTAAAATATTTCAAGGTATTTAGAAGTAAGTGTTACATCAAAAGGATTTATGAGAATCTCGAAAAATTTGATGTTAGATATGAAGAAGGTATATTTCTTGGATATGCTTCTACCAAAAAGGAATACAAATGCTACAATATTAGATTACATAATATTGTTGAGAGTGCATATGCTAACAGGGAAGATTTAAAAATAAAGTAATTCAAACATCAAGAGACCATACCTGATGATGAATATGAAGATGATGATGAGTTAGTTGATACACAGACAGATGTAGAAGAAAAGGATGATACACAAGAAGATGAAATAGATACCAGAAAAGAAGAGGAATATACTCAAGAATAAGAGATAATATAAGAATCCCCAGGAAGATACACAAAGACACCCTCAAGAATAACCCAAAATAATAATCCCGAAGACCTAATTATTGGAGATAAAAGTACATGAGTAAAAACAAGAAGAAAATTCTTGTATCAAACATAAATAACACTTTTGTCATGTATTGAGCCCAGATCAATCAAGGAAGCATGCAATGATGAATGTTGGGTCAAAGCTATGAACGAAGAATTAGAATAAAACTTGGGAACTAGTTCCAAAACCACAGGACAAGAATGTCATTGGAACTAAATGGGTGTTCAAAAACAAAGTAAATGAAAATGTACAAGTAATCAAGAAAAAAGCCACATTGGTATGTAAAGGGTATGCTCAAGTTAAAGGAGTAGATTTTGTAGAAACTTTTGCACATGTGGCCAGATTGGAGGCAATTAGGATGTTCTTATCCTTTTCTAGCTATAGAAAATTGAAAGTATACTAGATGGATGCCAAATCAACATTTCTCAATGGAAACTTAGAAGAGGAAGTCTACATAGAGAAAACAGAAGGGTTTCAATTAACTAATAAATGGAATTATGTTTGTAAACTAAAGAAATATATCTATGGGATAAAAAAAGCACCCAGAGCATGGTATGCAAGGCTAGATTCTTAATTACAAGTACAAGGCTTAAAAAGAGGATCAATAGATAGTAATATGTTTTATAAAATTATTGATGATAGCATGATTATTGTGGAAGTATATGTTGATGATATCATATTTGGAAGTGATTATGAAAAAATTAGTAAGGATTTTTCTAGTAAGATGAAACAATAATTTGAAATGTCTTTGCTTGGTGAACTGAATTTCTTTCTAAGATTTCAAATAGCTCAGTCCAAAAAGGGAATCTTTATTCATCAGTCCAAGTATGTGAAAGATATGCGTAAAAAAATCTAGTTTGAAGATTGCAAACCTGTTTGTACACCTATGACAATAGGATGCAAACTAATCAAGGAAGATGAGTCCAATACTGTAGATCCAAAACACTATAGATCAATGATTGGGAGTTTTCTCTATGTAACAACTTCTAGACCTAATGTCAAGCAAGATGTTGGAATGTGTTATAATCTCACAGATCACATAAGGTTACTAATAATACACACATAGAATCATATAAACATACAGAGATAAGAGACAAGAAAAAATAGTAGAATAGCATATTATATTATAGAATCACATGAGGGTTTATACATATACAAAATTGAACCAAGTTCTTAATTGGCTCAACAACCTATTATATATGATTACAAAATTGTTATGAGTAACTACTTGTCAGTTCGGTCAACCGACACGACCTTTGGAGGTCAACCTAATCTCCAATTAGTCAGTTAATTAGTCTAGTTGGCTCACCGACTAGCTCCTCCAAGATCTCCCCTAAGAAAAAAAACTTTCTTCATCCCGAAGAAACAAGGGAGGTACAAAACTCTGCCTAAAGTAGCTTCCTTTCTTTTGTTCTATATTCATGGGTTGTGCAGTCTATTAGCTGGTTTTCTCTGTACACATAGTTCGACTATGGATTCTACCTAAATGGCTAGTTGGTGTTGAAAATATGCCCAACTGCGGAGAGCTCTCTGTATGCATATGGTCAAGGTTGTAATGCTAGATAGAGTCACCATTTTGTCTTGAATTGATAGTGCTACAGTATTATTCATGTCGGCCCCCAAAAATTAGGATTTTTCATCTGTAGTTTCCTTCAGTATTTTCATTTGTGGACAGATTGTGTCCAGTTTATCAATGCTGGAAAGAGCCTGGTTTACCCACTGATGAGCTTGTCTCTTTAGCTTCTCTAGCTTTGTTGTTTCCAATACAATATGATTTTGTATTATGCTCCATAATGCTTCATCAAGACACTATTGATTCTCTAGTGTCTTGATATGTTCATGAGTTTCTTGATCCTATTGAAAGACTTGGCCATAATGGGTGCACTAGCTGCATAGTACTTCTTCTGTAATAGTTGATTCCTCTAGATGTTCTTGCACTACCTTATGTTCTTCTGAAAATGGTGTGTACTGTTGTCTTAATAACATAGATGTTTCTTATTTTTGCTCTTATTTCTTGGTGTGTAGCTGTTCTTGAAGGTTTGACATGACATTTTTGAATAACTGGTATTCTTTCTCCAGTGGTTTGTCGCTGTCAGTCTCTCTTGGTCCTGGTATGAATATCTATGTTAAAGTCCTCCATTTAGTCAGGAATTTAGCTTATTTTGTCTTCATTTTTCAATTTCTTCTTGTCTTGTTTGGTTTCTTGTTGATGATTCTTTCTTGAGTGCTCCAAATATTTGGTCCAACTCTCCATCTCTTAGTTTTATAGTTTCGACTGTAGAAGTCGACCCTAACTGTTGAAGGTGGATCATGGTCAGTACCTGCTGTGGCTGGTGATGCATTTTTCTCTTATGTTTAGATTTATGGAACACTACTGATCCTATTGGTACTGATGTTGGCTATTGCTATGGTGTTTTTGTTCTTCATTCGATGGATTCTTAGTCGACTAAACTTCTTCTGTGTTAGGATTAGCTTGCCAAGTTTCTTGAATGGGGTTTGTGGTTGTTTGTGCTTATAATGGTGGTGAAGATGGTGGTTTTGGATTATGAGGGGACTCTGGTTCTGGTGGTGGTGACGATGATGGTGAATGGCCTGGAGTTATAAGGATGGTTGGAAAATGACTTGTAGGTATGGGGTTTTTGACTTTTGGTTGTAGGTCAATAGGGTTGTTGATTTCTTTATATTCTATGAGGTTGTTGGTTTCTACATCTAGTGCTACTTGATTATTACCTTCGAGGCAAAGTAATCCACTATCTACCTCATTGACCAGAAGGTTTTGGAAAGTTGTGTAAATGATGAAATTTGCGTTGCGACTACGGTGGATGTAGGGTCGGGATTGCGAATGAATGATGATTTGATAAGTCCCACAACTGTTGGTGGTGGTGAAACTTGGTCTATTCATGGAGTGAGACTTTGTTGGGAAGATCTTGACTCGACAAGTTCATGGGTGGTGGTGATTTGATGGGATTTAAGGAATAGATTTGGCAGCCTGTTGATAAATTGTTGAAGTTCAACATATTTATCAATTTTTTCCTTAAGGGTTCTGGGGATAATTTTGTTGTAAATTGCTGATATGGCCATGGTTGAATATGGGTTATTCTAGTTGGAGAAGGTCTTACTAAGTCTGGATTTAAATCGATAGGATTTATTTTAGGCTGGGTAGCAGTTCTTACCTTTTTAAGCCTTCCGCGGCTTTGCTCCTGATTCAACAAACTGCTTGAATTGGGTCTCGACAGATACCTTGTTTGTTAAATCATCCTCCAGGATGTAGGAAGTAGTAGCAAGTAGTTCTTCCTCATATTCTGACCCCTCTGATAAGATGAGTTCGTGCTTCCCCTTCCCTTTTGTCTGAGTTCCTTTCTTTTTCCTTGAAGTTGATATTTTCTTAGCTATTTTCTTAAAATTTTCCTTTGTCATGGCATATTATAGGTTGTCTGATTTAATTTATTCTTCTATATATTCTTCTCCTTTCTCTTTCTGTTGATTCGGGACGATAATGCTTTGTTCTGTCAGTGTGACATCCCGTTGTTCAGTTGATGCATTTTTAATTTGGACGGGTTTTCTCTCTTCTATCGGGCTATCTTTGGAAGTGAAAGTACTAATATGAAGGTTGAATTCATAGTATTCATCCTTCACTTGGTCAGTCAATGGTTCTATAATGAGTCAATTACTTTCTTTTGTATCCTCCAGTGTGGTGATGTTGGTTTTGGGCTGCCTAGACAGCTCTGTGAAGATCTCCTCGACTCTTGGGTAGTAGTCGAGTGGCTTTGCCTTTGTTGTAGACCCTTGCTTGTGCCATACTGTTGTGTGATACAGCTCTAGTTGGATATGTGATGTAGGAGGTAGACATCTTCAGATATTTTGAGGCACCCTCCATTTGGCTATTTGGACTTTAAGATTTTGAAATGAGTGTTCGAGGAACACTTTTTTTTCTTCTTGTTATAGTGGGGTTCCAGCCATTGAAAAAGGATTAAAGCACCACACATGAAACCTTTTTGGCTCCAAGAAGTCTTTATGCGCGACTAGACATAGATGGTACATAGATATCCATATTAAGAGTGATGGGAATCTAATTATTGCACCTGATTCCCAGCACTTCTCATAGATATATTTGATCATGTCAGCCATATATTGATCCCAACAGTGTATTTTTCATGTGTTTTCTATGCAGGTGATAGCTTTCATCATGTCGAGCATCAAATCGCAACTGCGTCCTGTAACAGTCAGGCCTGTGGATACAATTTTTGCCACCATTTTGGGTGTGGTAGCTTGGATTTTCCCGACAATTAACCCTTATGAGTTTTTCAATGTTGGTGTTCATGTTAGCTTTTCGATCAATAATTCTTTGATGCCTACAGGAACAGGGTTTCCTTTACTGGACAACCCAATAATTTTGTAAAGGGTTTCAGCTGATATTTCCACTAGTCTGTTGAAGTAGAACTTCCCATTGTGGTACCGGATTATGATGAATTTGACAATATTTTCCTTTGTCCCTCCAAAAAATTCCATGAGAGGTGCACTTAGAAAATTCATAATGGTGCTTTGGTTTACCTTGTTTACTTCCTCTGTCAGTTTTTAATTACCCTAGTAAGCCCATGCTTTGATTTCTGCCCAGTGTCGTGCCCATGAAACTTCCTGCACTTTCGCATGTTTAATGTTTCGTAATCGTTTCACTGATGGAATTATGATGGATTCCAACTCTTTTACTTTGGATTTCATGGCTTTGGTTTGTTTTGGGGCCATTTTGTCAGATTCCAATTCAGATTTCTTCTTAGTTGATTTGCTCATAGGGATTTGGTAATTCTGTCGCCCTAGATCTTGGTGAAATAGTATGTGATCTTTGTCTGGCGTAGTATTTATAGGAAGAACAGATGGAGATCTTGTCGATGGTGCTACTAATGGCATATTTGATGGCAAGGGATGCTCTAATGAAGGCTGATTTAATGCACTCTGGTTTTGGCGCTTCTTCTGATTGAAGTCATGATGGGTTGATTTGACGTTTTGATCCTCTTGTTGATATGGATGGTATGGTCGATCAGTGGTATGTCGATAGTGAAAATGTCGATTATTGTCGAATGGTGGTCTACTACATCTGTCAAAATTCATTTTGGGTTTCCTTATTATTTTTGGAGTTAGGTTTTTTATTTTTCTAGTTTTTTCTAGTTTTTGTTAGCATTTTTAAAACCGCTTCTCTTTTGTTTTTTTTTCAATTTCTTTTTTTTATAGTTTTTGTACCATTTTAGTCGGGCACTATTTACTAGTTTCTGAAATACCATGCCCTGTAATGTTATCAATTGAACTGATCCATTAGAATTGATTTCTTCAACAATGTAAGGTCACATCCATTATGTGTGTAACTTTTTAGGTTTTCCTTTCACCCGACTATTGTATAGTACCACAAGATCTCTGACCAACAAATTCTTATTTTTGATGTTTCAGTCATGCCAAGTCTTCTATTGTTGCTTCTGAATTTCTTGGTGTTGTACAACAAGCAGTCGATGCTCTTCTAGTTTGGCTAGTTGCATTAGTCGATCCTTTCTTGCTTCTTTGACATTGATATGTAAGATGCCGGCTATTATCGGTGTCTGTTGTCGAAAATGTAAAAGAACGACTTCTTCTTGGCCGTATACTAGTCGAAAGGGTGCTTGGTTGGTCAAACATTTATATGTTTTTCTGTATGCCCATAATACTGCAGGGATTTTTTGGTCCCAGTCATCTTTGTTGATATTGGAGATTTTTGTTATACCCCTTATCAATTTTTTGTTGAATACCTCTATCACCCCATTCGATTGAGGGTGATAGGCTATGCTTCGACGATGGTCAATTTTGAACTGTTCTATTAGTGTTGTGATTGTTTTATTAATGAAGTGTGAACCTTGGTCACTGATTAAGGTTAGAGGGGAGCCAAATATCGTAATGATATTTTCATATATGAATTTAGCAGCTACCTCACTAGAGCAGGTGTCGACAGGTTCTGCTTCTACCAATTTAGTGACATATTCTACTGTTGTTATGATGTACCTTGCACCTGTCCTTTTTGCTGGCACTAGGAATGGTCCTATGAAGTGGATGGCCCGAATTTTGAATGTTAAACTTCGTTTTACTAATATCAGAGGAATCTCCATACTAGTTAATGGTCGACCTAGACATTGGAAATGATCACATTTGTTAACAAAAATTTTACAATCCTTGTACAATGTTGGCCACCATCGCCCTGACTATTGGAATTTCTTGGCAGTTGTATCCAAATGAAAGTGTCCTCCCGCCGGTCCATACTGTGCTTCATGCATAGTGTTTTCTCATTCGTGTTATAACATACATCGATGGAGTACTTCATCCAAACCCATTTTATAAAGAATCCATTAATGAGACTATATGGTGCAGATTTCATGGCTAACGTTTTCTTCTTTTTCGTGCTCATTCCATTCGGTGCTTGACCATTCTCCAATAATTGTGCTATTTCTTTTAATTCTATAGGAATAGATTCTATTCAGAATAAGTGTGCATCTGGTAGGTCATATTTGACTCTTGTCAGTTCCTCCCCCATGTCGATCCTTGACAAGTGGTCAGGTCCAACATTCAATCATCCTGGTCATACTACTAATTTGAATTCAAATTCTTGGAACAATAATAGCCAACGACAGATTCTCCCATGGTGCAAAGGTTTCTTGATGAGGTATTTTAGTGCTTGGTGATTAGTATAGAATATGAAGGGGTTACCTAGTAGGTAATGTCGATACCTTTGAAGTGCAAAGACCATACCTAGTGCCTCCCTTTCTGTTCTTGAGTAGTTGCATTCTGCCTTTTTTAATTTTTTGTTGTTGTATATGATTGGGTAATCCATTCCGTCTTCCCTAGGTTGTGTCAGAATTGAACCTATTTTTAGGATTGAAGCATCAATATGCACATGGAATTTGATTGACCAGTTTGGAAAAGTGAGAATGGTTGCTTCGACTAGTTTTCTTTTTAATGTTTCAAAAGATGTATCACATTCTTCTGTCCAGTCAAAGTCTTGATCTTCTCTTAACACTTCTTCCAATGGGTAAGTCATATATGAATAGTGTTGAATGAATTTTCTATAATACCTTGTGTGATACAACAATACTCTGACCTATTTTGGATTAACCGGTAGTTTTAAGTCGAGGATAATTTTTATTTTAGCAAAGTAGACCTTGATACATTCCTTGCATACAATATGCCCTAGTAGGCCATTCTATAGGGGTTAAGAATATGCATTTTTTTATCTTGGTAGATAACTGAATCTGTCGGCATCATTTCAGCATAATCCTTAACCATTAACACCAGTATTTTAGCATGGATTAGATCATCCAATCATCGAAGTATACTGCCATTTTTTTATAAATGTATTCTTGAAATGTTTTGACAACTATTCTTGAAAACACTACATGTGCATTCTTGAGACTAGATGGCATCACTCTATAAGAAAATGAGCCAAATTCACATATGAAGGTTGTCTTTTTCTGGTCTTCCTTGGTTATTGGTACCTGATTATATCCTGAGAATCCATCTATAAATGAGTAGCATTCATGTCCTGCAACTTCATTTAATATTTCATCGGCGTATGGAGTTGGAAATGGATCTGTTAGGGTAACGTTTTTTAACTTTTAGAAGTCGACACAGATTCATAGTTTTGTTAGGTCATGCTTTTTCGGTTGGACAACCATTGGGCTTGCCCATTCTAACTAGTCAATGGGGTAAATAATTCAAGCTGCAAACATATTGTTGATCTCCTTTTTTACTATTTCTTTATATTTATGTGCCAATTTGTAAGGTATTTTCTTGATAGGTTGGGAATCATGTTTGATGTCTATATTCATCTCGTCCATTTCTTCTACTAACCCTTTTAAGTCTTTGTAATCTCGCACAAATACATCATCGAATTCCTTTACTAAGTCGACTATTTCTGTGGTTTGTTCTTTGCTCCAATAATCACCAATTTTTGCCATTTTCGGTCTATTATCATTGGAAATGCCGATTTCTTTAGTTTTTACTTCTGTGTCCATCCATTATTGCCCTTTAATTTTGTTAATTTGTCGACTACCTTCTTTGTATTGCGAAAATGTTGCTGGAAAGTATGCTTTCATCATCCAATCGGTATCGACTTTGTCATTTGATTTGATTTTGAGTATCGTTTTGACTAGTTTGATCGTCTCTGGGTGATCATATTTCCACTGAAATATTTTCCCATGTGTATGTTCGTTTTCTAATTGGAGTCTCGTTAACTGAGGTATTTTGTCAGATTGAATGTTATGGCATGTTGCGTTTGTTTGGATTTTATTTTGTTTTGATTTGTTAGTAGTCGGTTGTATAAATATTTTTATCTATTTTTAGCTTCAAATATTTTTTTGGCTTCGGGTATAAAGCTAAAGTCCTTAATAAAACTTTCTCTAAGTTCATTCCATATGAATTTTTCTCCTCATGCTTCTTCCATTTTATATGATTTAATAGGTAGGTCATCTAATGTCGAGGGAAATAGGTGTGGCCATATACGCTCATCTTTGTAACCAAGTCTTCGCCATTCTTTTTCACATGTTCTTATATGACTTTCTGGATCTTTTCCTTGGGTGAAGACATGTATTTTTGCCTATTTTGTTAGCTTCTTTCCTCCAAATATTTCTGTGAAGAAATTCGAAGGTGTTTTCCACATTTGCAGTCTCAACTGATGGGTGTCCTAGCATTGAGAAGATTGTCATGTAAACATTTCAACTAGGCTTTGAAGTCGACCATGTTCACCTAGGTTCTTAGAGACTTGTTCTACATGGAGAACTGGTGATTCTCTTTCTTTATACCAAAGAATCTGTTTTTTATCTGTTTTTATTGGTCCTAAAGAGGGATACTCCCTTATTCTCTTCTCAAATATTTTTGGAATAGTCGGTATAGAAAAGAATTGTTGAGTTGGTTTCTTCTAGATTGCTTGAATGGTCCAGCAATCCCTTGCTTGTGTTTCATAGTTTTCAATTTCCCAATCATACAATTATGCATCTGAGTTATATCCAACCGAGTCCTGGTTCCCTAGATGAAGTTCTTCATAAATATTAGGTTCAGTATAATCTTCATTGTTTGAATCTGGTAGAGTTGTTTACCATCGACTTCTTCATCAATAGGTTTAGTCCAAGGTTCTCCTTGTGAAGGATGAATGGGGACAATCACTTTCTATCCATTTCCTATTAGTTTTATCCTTTCTTTGTCTAATGAAATAAATGCCTTCATTTTTATATCCCATGGGTGTCCTACCAAGGATGGAAAGGAGTTGGATCCTTCATTAGGGTCAATGATTTTGAAGTCGAATTTTTTTGAAATTCCTTTTATCATTGTATCGACATTTCTCCAAACCCAAATGGGTTCGATCAGTCCTTGGTTGACCAGCTTTAAATATATACCTGATTCATTCAATCGGGTCATACCCAATTGTTCCCATGTATCTCTCATCATGATATTTACTTGGGATCCAAAGTCGAGAACAACTTGTCAAACATGGTATCCTTGTGTTTTGAGATTGATAAGTGGGTCAACATCATTCTTATCTTTTTTATTTAAGATGCATATATCTTTTTTTATCTGTTTATCTGTATTTTTTTTTTAATATTGTGCAGTAGGTCAATGAATTGTGCCACTGACTTATCTTTATGTATTAGGTTCAATAGTTCATGAAGTGTGTTCTGCAAATTGTCATCGACATCTTCTTGTCTAGTAAATTCTTGAAACATGCTCAACGCATCGTTATAAAACTGTTTTTTCTTTATAGAGTTAGGATATTCATTTTTATCTTTAATCTTGCTTATTCTTGGATTGTCCCCTCCAATTTTGGTTCCTTATCTAGTTACTATGTGTAGGTTCTTTGTGTGAATTATACCACTTTTTTGAACACAACACAAGACATTAACATTCTTCTTTTTATTAATTTTGTCAAGTATGGTGGGACAATCTTCTAATGACTGGTCGCCCACACCACAATTAGTACACAATTTTAGGTCGGTTCTGTCTTTGTATGGATAGTCTGCATATTGGTTCCCTTCTTTATAGCATGTGAAGCATTGAATCGGTCATTGTGGTCAATTGTCATGATTTCCAGAGAATCGTCCTCGACCTCCAAATCCTCCATGATGGTTGTCAAACCAGTGTTCGTATCTACGGACTTCATATTATCGATTGTTTGGTAGGTTTTGTTCATTTGAGACATTATCATTGTTCTGGGCCACAGCGTTTGTTTGGTAGACTGCCTGATAGTTTTGTCGGTTTTTCAAATTTAATTGGCAGTCGACTGTTGCGTGACTATTAACTTCACAGATCACACACCAAGTAGTTTTTCCATTCTTGATTCTGTATGGGAAAAATTTCATCATGTGATCTCCATGCTCTTGACAGATATCGTAGAAACATTTTGTTTAGAAAAAATGAACGTCTTATCGACTTACATCCTGTCGACAATTATCTTTGTTGTGGCCAACTGTAGAACATTTTGTACACCAAATCTCTTGACCCTTGAGGTTCAGTTCTTACACGGATTTCTATATGATTTCCAACTATTCTTCAATTCATGCATCGACAGCAGGGTATGTTGGGTATCCCTCATCCATCTAGACCTATAGATCTTTTGTTAGTGCTTCTTCATACGTTTTAAATGTCTCTAGACTTATATGTCATCAGATCTCTTGGGAGAGCCCTACAAGAAACCATTGAATTAATAATTGTTCATCAATAACATAGTCTATTTGGATCAAGAGGTGTTTCCATATTTTATCATAGTCGCAGATGGTTTCTGCCAGTTTCTGAACTGTAGACTTGAGTTTTTTCACTGCGAGATGCTTTGCATCTGGCGTTTTGAAGAAGGACAAAAACTGTTGCTTGATATTTTATTTAGATGCATTAGGTGTTCTGTCAGTATAAGTCATATACCAAGTTAATTCTCTTTTTTGTACCACACCTACAAACTGCACTATTTGTCTATCCTCGTTTGTAACTTGATTGGCCACCCATGTCGATTCACAAATGAACCAATGTCGTCTAGGGTCTTTGTCGCCCTCATAAAGGGGAATGTGTTATGAACCATGCCCCATATTGATGTTGGTTTCTCCTTCGAGAAGTGGCAGTGGTGGGGGTGGTGCTGGGGGTAGTTGGATATTTCATGTATCTCTTTGTCCATAGCTAGTCTCAATGGAGCTTTCATTTTCATCAGATGTTTTGTTTGTTAGTTCTATTTCGACAACTTGTTGGTCAGTTTCGACTTATTTTGTCAATCTCCAACTGCACTAGTATGCTCATGAATCTAGCTAGTTTATGTTTTGTAAAGATGTGTTTGGTAGGGGGGGTGCTCCTTCATATTTGAGGTAGAGTAAATGGATTCTTTAGTTGGATAGGTATGCATGAAGTGTAACCCAATTTCCTTCCTCTGGTCGATGGATCACTAGATGATTGTCATCATTTACTTCATCATCTAGTCAGCGCCATATACCAAACTCACTAGCTCTTAGTATTAGGTCCTCCTCGACAATGGCCTACATTCAGGTACTCAGATTTATTGAATACAGAGGTCTTACCTCCTAGGGTATTTCTAGTTGGAGAGCTTCTCGCTGCTCTATCCACAAATATTCTTTCATTGGAGACACCTCTTCATCTACGCCTTCTTCCTGTTGGTCATGACCTGACTGCAGTGGATTTTCCTCATGCTATGTCACCATGGCGACCATTCTTCTTTGGAGCACTATAGCTTGCTCTCATATTTATTCCCTTTTTTTTGCCTCTTCTCCCTTTCTATGTTTTGTAGGTCCGATGCACCTTTATGAGTCACTGTCCACTCAATTTCCTTCTTAGGTCGACTTTTCATTGTTGTTGGTGGTATTTCTTAGGTCTATTAGAATCCTTTTAATCTTCCCTGACACATGGCCATCTACCCCCCCATATCCTACCCAATGCTTTAGTAATCTCGGATAGTTTAGTCTATTTGTTTAGGAAGTACTCCCACTCCGTTTTTGCGATAAATTTTCCCCACGCCTTCTGTTTTTCTTTCCAGTTAGTGTTTGCAAGTAGATCGATGAGTGATGTTAGAGGTTCGACTATATGACCTACTCCTCTATTGATTATAAATTTGAACAACAGGGTCGGTAGTGAACAAAGAAATTGCTCAGTAAATTCAGTATAGAATATTTTTTCAATACTTTCAACTGAAACTCTCTCGTCTACTTCTTGTTCTTGACAGAAATTGTCTGCAATTTTCTCAAACCACTCCGATAGGTTTGTTCTTCCTCCTCAGATAAATTTCTTAAGTAATTCTTGGTCTTTAGTTGCTTTTGGATTCATTTAAAATTATTTTCAAAAACTGAGGCACGGATTCTACAAATTTCTCATGGGTTTCGGTGAATAATTTCTACTTCATCTAAGCAATGGTCAATCTATTTATTCTAGCGTAATTTTGTGAATAATTTGTGATCTTACGCTCCACCAATTCTTAATCTCTTACTCTGATATCATTTGTGTATGGTCATGTCATCTGTATAGGTATTACCGGCAACATAACCAATGTTGTAATCTCACATATCACATAAGGTTACCAATAATACACACACAGAATCATATAAGCATAGAAATACAAGAGACAAGAACATATAGTAGAATAACAAATTATATTATAGAATAACATGAGGGTCCATAAATATACAAAATTGAACCAAGTTCTTAACTGGCTCAACAACCTATTATATATGATTACAAAATAGTTATGAGTAACTACTTGTCAGTTCGATCAAGCGAAACAACCTTTGGAGGTGGACCTAATTACCAATTAGTCAGTTAAATAGTCTAGTCGGCTCACCAACTAGCTCCTCCAATAGAATGGTAACTGGATTTCAAGTTGGACCAAAAGATAGCCATGTTCATGCTGTGAAAATAACTTTTAGGTACTTAAAGGAATCATAGATCTTGGATTGTGGTATCCTAGCAAGAACTTATTCTCTCTAAAATCCTATTCAGATGTAGATTGGGCAGGTTGCATAGATGACATAAAAAGTACAAGTGGAGGAGCATTCTTCTTAGGAGAATCATTTGTATCTTATACAAGCAAGAAACAAATGTTAAAGTTAAGAATCATTTGTATCTTGGGAAGGTGTAGAATCATGAAAAGACTGTAGTAAACGTTAAAGTTTTTCATTCTGCATCCCACGATCTGGAAGATCGATGGTCAGAAAGAATTCCATGAAATATATACGGTGTGTAAAATTTAGTGCAGAAAATGAAATGCATAGAAGTGAGAAAGAAACGTTTGAGCTTTTTAGAACCTACACTTCTTATCCCGCGTTCCGGAAGATCAACAGTCATGGAGGATCTTGCAGGAGATCAATGGTGCAGAATGATTAGGGAAGAAAGATTAGTGTGGAAGTGGAAATCTCGAAATGACATTATGGAAAAGTCACAAACCTGTGTTCTGCTATCCGCATCTTACTGGAGATTAACGGTCATGAAGAATGCCATAGGATATCAACGACGAGGAATGATTGAGGCGGAAAGCTAAGTGCGGAAAGAAATTTTGAGAAATTCCATGGTTCGACAACCCACATACCACGTCCCATCTCATATCTATGGTCAGGAAACAGTCCAAGATAAATATAAATGGATCACAATGAATGTGGAAATACAACTAAAGAAAATAATTGTGAAAAGCTAATATTGTGGAAAGACAATTTTTGAGATATACTGTCAGGAATAATCTCGAAATCAGATCAAATACTCAAGGTGATTTCATAAATAGAGATTGAGGAAGATCACAATTGAAAGGTTAAACCATAAATTGATTAACATGAGTTTAGGGAATGTCCACAGGGAGCCCGTAAAGGAGGAAAAGAATCCCACATGAATTGCTTGATGAATCCCATGATCATAGAAGAAGGGAGCTTGCAGATCATATTTGATCAAGAAGGTTTTAATTAATTATTTAATAATAAATCGTTAATATCATGTTTGAAAGGGAATAATAGTGAAAGAGAACATTTCCAGAAAGAAGAGATGCATGAAGTTATTTATTAACAGAATAATTGAAGAAAAGAACTTGTCTCTATAATTGTGAATGACGGAGTCCAAGAAATTCATAACCAACTAATAAAAAACAAATAAGGGTGGAAGGGTGGTGTTAGGGTAGGATACATTCCTGCAAGGAGGTATTATCCTCCTTCCTGTAGTGGCTGGAGAATCATGGTATTGGTGTATCCTTGTCTATAGGTGCAGACTGAAACTAGGGCGTGGATGCATCCTTCAGTAGTGGATGAGAAACATGGGGATTGTTGTCTCCAACAAGTGGGATATTGCAAATAACTATTGTATATTGTAAAAACAAAGTTTTGTATATAATAGAAATGTGTTGGTGGTTTACCTGATTGGGTTCCATGTTAAAACATCTTGTCCAAATTTGTTTTTACATTTGCTAAAATAAAAAAAATTGTTGTTGCAACAGCTAGGGTGTCTACCTACGATTTTGTTTTGGATTTGATTTACTTATATGCTCACTTTGTTTACTTCGTGGATCTATATATAATCTAATTATGAATGTTTAAATAGATCCAAAAAGGATTGTTTAAGTGATTTCATATATTGATCATAGAGATAACTAAAGGATCACGACTCGATTTCTTATGACTTGTCGTGTGTAAATTGGTTTAAATTATTTAACTTTCATTTGAGCTTTATTTATTGTAGATATGTGATCTATATAGGTTTAATTACTTGTGTATCCTCGATCCGAATATGACTAAATACATGTAGATCTGTAAAGGATATATTTATAATTTCATTATGTTCAATATGTAAGTGATTATCCCTGTGTTAGTCTTGTTGTAAGTTTATTTATAAAAGTTTGGTTCTATATATTAATAAAATTCTTTAATAATATACTAATACGTTTCTAGAAGTGTAGAACTAGATTTTATATATAAGCTAGTTATTTTAAAGAACAGAATGTAAATTATTCCTCACTCTATCTAGATCACAAGATAATTAGATTTAGACTAACATCCATTCGAATATTTGGTGATTATACTTGCTAGCAATTTCATTTTATAGAATAGGAAATAAATAAAAAGGTTAAAGAATGTAGTAATCCATTAAAATTACATCTATCAAATAGGAAAGAAATAGATATAATTCGATAAGCTAGAGATTAAGTATATAATTTGATTCTCAACATATAAATCATTAAAACATAAATTCCTAACTCGGGTATAGATTCCTAATCTAAGAACTTCCCTAATTGCCATTTACATTTGTAATCAACATAACTGAATTAAAACTAATAAACAAGTGAGACTAATTGATGCATACTAGGTGCTACATTTTCAATTCAAGATCTATTGTAAATTTAGACATAGAATAAGAACTTGGCACCACTGCTGGGAAAATAAAAGTGGAAAATCTATTTCTCCCAACCGACTCCCAGAGCAGCCAAGTTACTTTCTCCAGGACCCCCGATCTTGTTTGATGAACCACAAGAGAAAAATATTTCAATGTGCCATCTCTTGCATTCTTAGATTTAATCCTCGTCCAATGATAGCCTCTTGATTGCTTGTGGACATACTATTATATATTATTTTTCCTAAGACTTGGTCATTTATGGGCCTCCTGCTTTGTAGCTCTCAACTAGAAGTTGTGACCTCATTTTTGGGAATAATGCCTCTTGCATATTGAGCTTTCACGTAGTATATTAAACCATTTTATTTTCCTCTTGTAGGTTAGAAAACACTCTTCTACAACTATTTCCACTCCCCCCCCCCTCTTCAGTATATTTTATTAATAAATAATAATTCATTACAAATGTTTTATTTTTTTCTTTCTATAAAAAATAACAAAAATAATAATTAAAGTATTTTTCAGTAGAAATTAATAGTAAATTATTAATTTTAGGTGCATTACATACACCTCCTCTTAGAGGATAACACTATCCTCGATGTTACTAACTTGATGCTTTATTCTTCCATTTCATCATCCTGGAATAAGACTGGATATGCCTCCCGCATATCACTTTCTAGTTCTGAAGTAGCTTCCTCTAGACTAAGTTGCTTGCATTGCACCTTGACTTGTCCTATGGTATGGTTTTGAAGTAAAAGTTTTCTTCTATCGAGAATGCACTCTGGTACCACTTGTAACTCTCCTTCAAGTTCCACCTAGAACACATTCCAATTAATCACATGAGAAACATCATGAATATAATTTTTAAAATAGAAACATGAAATACATTATGCACTTTAATATTGGGTGGTAGGGCTAACTGGTACACAACCAGCCTTACTTTAGCCAAAATTTCAAATGAACCTTAATACCTGGGTGCCAGCTTTGAATACTTGTCCAATATCAAGGAACGTTTCTTGGGATTTACCTTTATGTACACATGTTGACCCACCTCGAACTCTCTAGGATTTCTTTTTAAGTCAACAAAACTTATCTTCATGTATTGAGTAGCATTTAAGTTTTGTTGTACCTGTTTCATGGTTAGCTCCATATCTTTTAATAAATAAGGTCCTAACACTAACCATCCAACTGGACTGCTAAATGAAATTGGAGTATTACATTTGCGTCCCTATAAAATTTCAAAAGGACTCATACCTACAAAAACTTGAAAATTATTTTTGTAAGAAAATTCCACTAAGTGTATTTAGTCTTCCCACTTACCTAGTGTGTCCATGACATGCATCCTTAGAATGTCCTCTAGGACTTGGTTTACTCTTTCATTCTTCCCATCTGTTTATGGATGATATGAAGTACTGAAATTCAACTGTGTTCATAAACCTTTAAACAAAGCTTTCCAAAAGTTACCTGTAAATTTTGCGTCTCTATCTGAGAATATTAATTTTGGTACACCATGTAACCTGAATATCTCTTTCATAAAAATATATGCAATTTTAACAAGTTTATAGGTATATTTAATAGGAATAAAATGAGAATCCTTACATAATTTATCAACTAGGACCATGATTAAATCATGATGTCGTAATTTTTTCATTAGGCATGTTATAAGATTCACACTAATTGTTTCCCAATTCCATTCTGGAATGGGTAGTGGTTGCAAAAGTCCTGGTGGATGTTGATGTTCTACCTTAACTTGTTGACATTCTATGCAAGCGAGCTAAGTATTCTTCCACTTATTTCTTCATGTTTGGCTAAAAGAAATATTTTCTGATCATGGTGATCATCTTCCGGTGTCGAGGATGTCCTGAATATAGTTGTTTATGTAGCTCATTCATAAATATAAGTTTGATTTCTGTTGTATTTGGTATGTACAACCTGTTTTTATGTAGCAACAGTCCTTGATTATTTAGGCCAAAATCTATTTTTACTTGATTCTGTTCATTTTTAACAGTCTTTTCTTTTAAAATTTGATATTCCTTATCAAAAAATTTTGCACTTAGGATCTGATTCTCCAGATTAGATTCACAGCTGCTACTTGCAAACAATAAATTTGCATGATGTCTCAAAGTGTCTTCAACTTTGTTTTCCTTTCATTTTATGTGTTTCAATTCAAAATCATATTCGGTTAAGAAAAACAACCATCTTTCCTGTCTAGCATTTAAATTTTTCTGATCAAATAAATATTTAATACTTATGTTATCTGACATAAGCATAACTTTCCTTCCAATTAGGTAATTTCACCACATTTTTAAAGCATGAATTATGACAGCAAGTTCTAAATTGTGCATAGCATAATTATTCTCATGTTGCATTAATTTTTTATATTCATAAGCTATGACATATTTTTCTTGTATTAATACCCCTCCCAATCCTTCTTTACAAGCGTAAGTACATATGACATAATCTTTGAAGGGATGAATAATCTTGAGGATAGGGGTGGTAGTTAGTAGATGTTTTATTTAGTCCAATTGAACTTTTACCTTTCTTATGTAATGAAGTTATGGGGTAGGAAATCTTAAAAACGATTTCGATGAACTTTTGGTAGTATCCGGTAATCCCCATAAATGATCTTATGTCAGTTACATTTTAGGAACCAACCATTCAGTGATGGATTTAATTTTTTCGAGGTTGACATAGATTCCATCCTTGGCCACTACATGTATGAGATATTGAATCATATCCTTAAATAAATCACATTTACTAAACTTAGCATGCATATGCTGTTCTCTTGGTACTTGCAGAATTATCTTTAAATGTTCTTGTCCATTCTTTGAGTAGATTAGTCTGTCGTCTATGAAGAAAACTACAAACTTGTCCAAGTATTTAGTTAATTTTCTATTCATTAAGCACTTGAATGCATCAGGTGTGTTTGTCAACCCAATAGGAATTATGACAAACTCATAGTGACTATAAAGGGCCCTAAGTGTTGTTTTAAATATGTCCTCATCTTTGATTCACACTTGATGGTAACTAAACCTTAAGTCTATATTTTGAATGATAGTTGCTTTGTGGAATTGATCAAATAGATTGTCTATTCGAGGTAGTGGGTATTGATTTTTAATTGTCATTTTGTTTATTTGTCAATAGTCTATGCACAACCTTAAAGTATCGTCTTTATTATTTGCAATTAATACCAGTGCTCCCCAAGGGGAAACACTAGGTCAAATATTTAACATCCCAAAAACTTCACAAAAATTTAAATTTTTTATATGTGATATTAAATGCGAAATCGTATTCAGAATGTTAGTTCAATTATTAACTTTAGTCTAGTAAATAGCTAGTTTATAAAAATAAGATATAAAGAGAAACTTAGGATTTAATACTCTTTGGTTAACTGTAACTAAATGGCTACAGAATTTAATTACTAACTTAATTATTCACATTCCACTATCGTACTAAATCGGTATTGATTTTTAGTCTTGAATAAGATGTTGATCAAAGTTAAAGAGTTTCAAAGTGTTGAATTTGGATCATTGGTTTGTTTGTAAGAATGTGTATGTTTCTGATGGTTGTTTTTCTTTTCTTACTGAAGGGGTCTTGAGTTTAGCCCAAGGCTTAATTATATTTTTCAAAGATAACGTAGATCTGATGCTTGTATAGGAATTACAGGTAAAAATTTACTTCCAGGTTTACGATGTAAGAAAATTTTAAGGCTCGGAAGACTAAACAAGTAAGTTAGGAAAGTTGTTAAAAATTTTGACTAAAGCTTCAACTACCAAGGTGTTGCTAAATAATTTCTAAAAACATCAAGGTGTAGGAATTCCTAGGCCTATAGTAAGGACTATTTATCAAACATGTGTTTAGTTGTTCTGGTACTAGAAGCCTAAATACATTACTATTGTGTTATAAATATGGTATTTAACCATGTTAAACCTAGAAATTCCTAAGCCCTAATGTTATCATTATTAATTTGCACCAGAAACTCACTGCATAAATAACCAAACCAACCTAGGCATATATATTTGATGCATAACAATAACAATTATATCCTAACCTCAATCTGCATAACATCATAACTATAAACTAGTTCTAAGTTTTAACAAGCATACAATACTTTGTTTACTTATTAACAAAATGTAATGGTATTACGATAAACACTTTGTAGGGTTGACATGTGGGTAAACTATATTGAATGGTAAAATATCTCAACTATAGTGGATTCCATGTGGTGGATACTCGCTTGAAGAAGGGTTTGGGTGATAAACCATAAGCACGGAATTCAAATCCTTACCCTAAAAACACGCTTGGTTTCATTAGTTGATTGTTTTGGAAAGGAAGAGTAGGTTGATAGGGCCTTAGACTCTTCGGGTCTTTGTAGAAGTTATAACCTTTATCTTGGTTGTGGCATTAACAGGGTAAGCTCTAGCCCTTTGCCACTATTG
The DNA here is from genome assembly GCA_001517045.1 of Pseudotsuga menziesii. Classification (NCBI taxonomy): domain Eukaryota; kingdom Viridiplantae; phylum Streptophyta; class Pinopsida; order Pinales; family Pinaceae; genus Pseudotsuga; species Pseudotsuga menziesii. The sequence goes on along the minus strand of LPNX011144822.1, from coordinate 14,230 downwards.
TTTATTGACCTCATCCATGGCGTTAGCAGGTTTATTACTCTGGTTTTTTGTCACTATTGTTTCTTTGACCTAACAGATTTTGAAGCTCTGGTTCTTCACCATAATGTTTCTTCGAGCTCCATGTTAAAAAATGGTGAGTCTTAAATGTTTCCTCCAACATTTTTCATTTCTTCTTTATTTAAACTCAGCTATTTGCTAAAATAGTTCTAAGCATTTGCATTTTTTACGTAGGTGAAGGTACTCAACAAAACACAGTCGAAAGTGAAGGAAATTGCTCTAAGGCTGAAGGGTGTGATCATGATAGCCTCGGTGAGCCTCGATTCTAGCCCTAGGGTACCCTGCGTTGATCTTGTTTGCGATGATACCCAAGGTGCTTGTGGAAAGTTACTGCATGTTCAAAATTACTTGTGGTGAAATGTTGTTTGGTTTTGGGAAAGAAATAGTGGAGGTCGTAAGGCCATCCTTGGTGATATCCCTTAGGGTTTCAAAAAATGGCTACGAATCTTGTAATAGCGATTTAGGTAAAAAAAAATACTGTTAAAGGTTTTGAAATGTTTGTTCATACTGTGAATACGTTGGGTGGAAGATTCCTTGGACTTTTTCCTCAGCCACAGTAGCTCTTTTGTGGCTACCAAACTGTTAGGTTTTTATATTAATGGCGTCTATATTAATTTCTTGATAATGTAAATACTTTGTTTACGGTTCCTTTAAAGCGCAGAGCTTACATATAGTATATTATATGTTAGCATTGGTCTTCTTTTTGTAATTTCTTGGGTTGTGAATTAGTTAAAACATTTGTAATTTTAATTGTTTGAAAATCTATTTGTAAAAGGTGTACTGTAAAGGATGAACCTAGTGTTTTTCTTTTTATTTTAATGACATTTTTGATATTTAAGTTAATTTTACAATTTCAATTTTTGGTATAAATAATAGTTAAATTATAATAATTTTCTTTTTAATTGGAAAAACTAGAAATCTATCCTTTGATTTATTTAATCTGTTGGATAATTATTTTGAGAGATAAGAATTAGACCTTATCTTAAATATACAGAATGACTATTTTAAACTAATTGCGAGTTGTGGTAATCTTCTTGTTCTATAAAAAGGTTTGTATTAATGAGTAGGGTTTTAGAAGGATAGTTTACTATATTAATAATAATATTAGTATTATACTGATTGTTGCTATTTTGTTTTACTAAGTACTTAATTTATGTACTATAATACAATAGATGTTATAATCTTAACCATTTTCAGTCTATAGACTGCCCATCTTGAATTTACTGTGTTAGATGATTAAAAGAAATAGTTTGATTTTTAACTTGTGCATTAATTATTATAATATAACTAGAGTAACATTGGTTATGATTTAGGTTTTATAGTATTAAAATAATGATTTGTTTATTCCTTTACTGAGTGTGAATAATTAGATTGTATTATAGTAATTATTGTTATTATATTATACTACACACAGTTTCAAGGACTGTGTGACAAAAACTTACTATAATGAACTCTATGTAATAATATTAGAGGTTTTTTTGGTATATAATGATAAGTTATAGAAATGGGTTATTATATGAAATAGCTTGGAAAATAACAATTAAAGGTTCCAATGTTAACACAATTATTTGAAGATATTGCGGGTAAATGTATCAGAAGAAAATATTGTTGATTCATTTCAATGAAAACTCTACAATTTGATAATAGTTTAGATTAATTTTATCCATGTATAATCATTCCTATCTATAGCTAAACAATCCTTCTATACTAGAGTACTTCATTGTAACTTGAGTGGAAAAATACAGAAAAGAAATTTTACTCATCATTCCATCATTTCTAATTCTAGGTTCATTTACTCATATAATCATATACAAGTAAACTTTCCTATTTCAATGCATACTTAAGAATTTATTGGAATATTCATAGTGTCTAAGCATTAATAGGAAATCTAAACATGACTGCTTCATTCTAGTAATTTTCTTACAAAGAAACAAATAAAATAACACAATGGAACTTGGTAATTGGTAGAAGAGACAAACAACCCAAGGAGCTCGTTCCACCCAACCTTTTCCTGAAGATAGATCAAATGCTTTTCTTAGGACCCCAGATGATCCAGATGGATATCGTTGACCACCCACCTATTCCACTGGCTCAAAACAATTGTCCATTGTGGCATTTTCCTATTTATTTTTCTATGGTTTTTTGGGTTCCAAATTTCTCGAGATGTTTTGAGGCCCTAAATGACTTTTTTTGGCAATTCAGGGGCCAAATGGATGTTGTTAGCATGCATTTGGTCAATCAAATTTTGTAAATATTATATATACCTTTCAAACGAGCTATTGAACGCCCAAATCAAAGATCGTATGCAAACGTTATGACCCCAGGAAGTTGACTATTCAACTTACCACCTTGGGGCCGCAAACTTTATGACGGTTGATCTTCTAGGGTTACATTTTGGACTTTTGGGGTTATCACACTCATTCTTATTATAAATAGGCCCCTTTGGCCCCATTTTTTATTCAACTTTACACGGATGAGCATAGCAGTCACATCTCTTCTCAGAGATAGCTACCACCATTCTAGATATTGTATTACAGTCTATTCTATTTCTGCTATTTAATAGGATGTGTGTTTACTGTATCTCTGTTATCTTTGCAAAATGTATGTGATTATGATCATGTATATGTTCTTTAATTTCGTTCATGCATAAATATGGATCATTTGTATCAAAACAATCTTCTCTTTGATTGTTTTTCGGCGCATGTCCCTGACAAGGTCAGGATGTAGAGAGTTCAGTCTCAAACAAGTTTCACTTGATCACTCTCACCTCCCCAAATGACCTCCCATGGCATAAGAAAAGAGATAGGATGGAGTAGGAGATCTAATCAATTTGATGCTCAAGAAACCCCTTAAGAGACAAAGGAACGAGATGATGGATAGTTTCTCCCAAATCCTTCTGTGGATTCCAGCAGTGGCAAGTGCATCTTCAATGAGTAGCCCATTCAGGGATGCAACTCCCTTTAAGGCACATGTTAACTTTGATATTCATTTACTTGAAGGAAATATCAATGCATATGCCCTAGGTAATTGGTTAAATGTTCTAGAAGGGTATTTATCTGTCCATAATTTCTCAGACAGGTAAAAGATCACCTTTGCTCTCCTTAAGGAAATCCACCATGTCCAAAATTGGTGGGATACTTATTGGGAACCAAAATCATCAGACGAGTCTGGAATATTTGAGAGAAATCCCACTTGGGCCTCTTTCATAGATGTTGTTAGGGAACAGTACTACCTTGTGGGAAACTATGATCACCAATACACAAAATGGACCATTCTACATCAAGAAAAGGACCAGATGGTGTAAGATTACACCAACAATTTTCATACCTTGTGCACAAAGATGGGTATCAAGGACTTCGAGCGGCACCTGATTCTGAAATATAGTAGTTGTCTACATCGATCAATCCGAACTGAGATGGAATTTCTTGACATATCTTCACCTGGATTTTCCTATCAGTATGTTGTCAAAATCAAGAAGAAATTTCGACAAAAGAACAAGCGAGACTCTGGACCTGCAAATCCACCACATAAGCAAGGAAAGGGAAACCATGGCCTATAGAACACAACAAAAGGAAAGGAAAATAATTCCCTTCCATAAATAAATAAGGGGGATGGAAAGAAAAAGAAGGACACCAAGTAGTGGTGTGAATTTCATAAAATATCTTGGCACAACATTGATGAATGTCACTCAAAGCATTCATTAGTGGCCGAGATCAAATATTTAGAATCAGATCCTGATTCTAATTCTGAACCCAATTCCACAGTTATAAATAATGGGAGGCAGATCATTGATACAAACCCCACTGCCACTGTTGCTACCATACAAATTCAACTAGAGGAGCCTGAAGAGTTAGAGGCAAAGGAGTGCCTCTTCCACTCGCAGATGTGGGTGAAGGGAATATGTATAAATTTTGTTTTTGAAAATGGTAGCCAAAAGAACACGATCTCAGCAAAATTCATCAAGATATTGGATCTTTCGACATCACCACACCCACAACCCTACAACATCAGTTGGCTAAGACAAGGACTAGGTATCGCATTACTCAGTAATGCCTCCTACCATATGGACTCAAAGCTTTCAAAGATGAGGTATTGTGTGATGTCTCCCCTCTTGAAGTCTGTGGTGTTCTTTGAGGACAACCATATATGTGGAAGTGTCATGCTATATATGATTAACGGCCTCGTAGTGTCATTGCCACTTTGGGAGGACAACTCTATTGAATCCAAGAGATAGTTGCACCTGCCACAGTCTTGTAGGGAGGAAGATAAGCTCCCACATCAGGAAATTATTCCTCATCACAATTGCATCTAAAGGAACATAAGATCACAGATACCTCCACACCCTCTACACATGGTGTCTCTGCTCATCAAACACAAGAAGAAAATAGAGCCATCATTTCCTCATCTATCTGAGTAAATATACAATGAAAGGCCATGCATTCAAGGTGTTACTCCAAAAATAGATCATCCACACCACAATTACAACCCTCTCAGGATGCTAAAGAAAAGAAACGTCTTCACTTCAGCAAATGTCGTACCAGGAGATCAACTCAACACATAGTTCAAGATATGATACAGGATTCAACGCAATGGAGACCATTGCTTCCTAACGAGGGAGGATTGATCCAGATGTATATTATTGGAACCCCATATATTCCATTGGCTCAAAACAATTGTCCATTGTGGCAGTTTCCTAGTTATTTTTCTATGGTTTTTTGGGTCCCAAACTTCACGGGATGTTTTGAAGCCCTAAATGATGTGTTTTGGTGATTTGGGGGAAACATTATTTCCATTTCCATGCATTTGGATGATCAAAATTTGTAAATATTAGATATACTTTTCCAACGAGCTATCAAACACCCAAATCGGAGATCATATGCAAAAGTTATGACCCCAGGAAGTTGACTGTTCAACTTAACACCTTGGGGCCGCAAACTTTATGACACTTCATCTTCTAGGGTTACGTTTTGGAATTTTGGGGTTCTCACCCTCATTCTTATTATAAATAGGCCCCTTTCGCCCCATTTTTTTATTCAACTTTGCACGGATGATCGTAGAGTCACATCTCTTCTCAGAGATAGCTACCACCATTCTAACTATTGTATTACATTCTATTATATTTCTGCCATTTAATATAATATGTGTTTACTCTATCTCTATTATCTTTGAAAAATATCCATGATTATGATTCTATATATGTTCTTTCATTTTGTTAATGCTTAAATCCGGATCAGTGGTATCAGAGCAATCTGTTCTTTGATTGTTTCTCGGTGCATGTCCCCCACGAGGTCAAGATATAGAGAGTTCGATCTCGAACTAGTTTCACTTAATCACTCTTGCCACCCCAAATGACCTCCCATGGTGGAAGAGAAGAGATACAATATATTAGGAGATCATATCAAGTCGCTGCTCAAGGAATCCCTTGAGCAACAGAGGAATGAGATGATGGATAGTTTCTTCCAAATCCTTTTGTGGATTTCGGCAGCAGCAAGTGCATCTTCAATGAGCAGCCAGTTCAGGGATGCAACTCCCTTTAAGGTACATGTTAACTTTGATATTCATTTATCTAAAGGAAATATCGTTGCAGATGCCCTGGATAATTGGTTGATTGTTCTAGAAGGGTATTTATTTGTCCACAATTTCTCAGATAGGCAAAAGATCACCTTTACTCTCCTTAAGGCAGTCCCCCATGTCCAAAATTGGTGGGGTACTTATTGAGAACAAAACTCATTAGAATATTCTGGAATGTTTGAGACAAATTGTGACTTGGGCCTCTTTCATAGATGTCGTCAGGGAATAGTATTACTATGTGGGAAACTATGATGACCAGTACACAAAATGGACCATTCTACGTTAAGAAAGGGACCATACGGTGTGACAGTACACCAAAAACTTTCATACCTTATGCACAAAGATGGGTATAAAGGACTCCGAGCAACACTTAATTCTGAAATATCGCAGTGGTCTACATCGGTACATACGAACTAGGATGGACTTCTTCAACATCTCTTCACCTGTATTTTCCTATCAGTATGCTGTCAAAGTTGAGGAGAAATTTTGACAAAAGAACAAGATAAACTTTGGACTTGTGAATCCACCATAGAAGCAAGGCAAGGGAAACCCTGGCCTGCAAAACACAGCAAAAGGAAAGGACAATCAGTCACCGCCACAAGCAAAGAAGGGGGATGGAAAGACAAAGGACACCGAGAATTGGTACGAATTTCATAAAATCCCTTCGCACAAAACTGATGAATGTCACTCAAATCATTCATTAGTGGACGAGATCAAATATTCAGAATCGGATCCTGATTTTGATTCCAAACCCAATGCCATAGCTGCAGAAAATGGAAGGCAGATCATTGATGCAGACCCCACTTCCATTGTTGCTACCACACAGATTCAACTAGAGGATCCTGAAGAGTTAGAGGCATAGGAGCACCTCTTCCACTCACAGATGTGGGTGAAGGGAACACCTCTACATTTTGTTGTTGACAATGGCAGCCAAAAGAACCTGATATCGGCAGAATTCATCAAGAGATTGGATCTTTCGACAACACCACACCCGCAACCCTACAACATCTATTGGCTAAGCCAAGGACAAGGTATTTTCATTACTCATCAATCCCTCCTACCATATGTAATCAAGCCTTTCAAAGATGAGGTATTGTGTGATGTTTCACCACTTGAAGTATATGATGTTCTTTTAGGACAACCATATATGTGGAAGTGTCATGTTGTATATGAGTCACGACCTCGCAGTGTCATTGTCACTCTGGGAGGAAAACTCTATCGAATCCTAGAGACAATTGCACCTTCCATAGTCTCCCAGGGTAGGAAGACAAGATTCCACACCAGGAAATTATTCCTCCTCACAATTGTGTCTAAAGGAGAACATAATATCATAGAGCCTCCACAACCTTTGCATAGGGTGTCTCTACTCATCAAACACAAGAATAAAATAGAGCCATCATTTCCTCATCTATCTGAGTACCTCTACAATGAAAGGCCATGCATTCAAGGTGTTACACCAAAAACAAATCATTCACACCACAATTATAGCCCTCTCGAGATGCCAAAGAAAAGCAACCTCTTCACTTCAGCAAATGTCATACTAGCAAATCAACTCAACACACAGTTCAAGATATGATACCGGATTCGATGCAATGGAGACCATTGCTTCCTAAGGAGGTAGGATTGAACTAGATGGATATCAGTGTCCACTCACCTATTCCACTGGCTTAAAACAATTGTCCATTGTGGCATTTTCCTAGTTATTTTTCTACAGTTTTTTGGGTCGCAAACTTCCTGGGCTATTTTGAGGCCCTAAACGATGTTTTTCGATGATTCGGGGGCCAAAGGGTTAACTTTGGCATGAATTTGGCTCATCAAAAGTTGTAAATATTAGACATACCTTTCCAACGAGCTATCGAACGCCCAAATCAGAGATCGTATGCAAATGTTATGACCCCGGGAAGTTAATTGTTCAATTTACCACCTTGGGGCCACAAAATTTATGAGGGTTCATCTTCTAGGGTTATGTTTTAGAATTTTGGGGTTCTCACCCTCATTTTTATAATAAATATCCCTCTTTGGACCCATTTTGTATTCAACTTTGCATGAATGAGTGTAGCAGTCACATTTCTTCACAAAGATAGCTACCACCATTCTAGCTATTGTATTACAGTCTATTCTATTTATGCCATTTAATAGAATATGTGTTTACAGTATCTCTGTTATATTTGCAAAATGTCTGTGATTATGATTTTGTATATGTTCTTTCATTTCATTCACACATAAATCCAGATCACCCGATCTTGTTCATTGATCCACCGAGATGAAAGAATTGTGTGAAGAAATGGGATTAAATACCCTTGCAACTCAACAAAAGTACTTAGCAACAGTACTTTTTTCTCAGTAGTAAAGAACTCAGCTATCAAGCAACACTTGTTCCGAAAGCATTATTAACACTCAAACCACTTCTAAATTTCCCCTCATCGAATCTCTTGTGGTCTTTTCTCAACTTCAGAAATTTCACAAGGTAAAGCAATGAACACCCTCCTGCTGAATTCAATGGCTAGATATATGCATGCCTAGGTCTTTTTTGGTCGGTTTTTCAATTAATGAGCCACATGCTCTGTTCCACTTTATTTGGGAACATCACCACAAAATTAGGGAATTTTTCCCCATGCAACAACTAGAAGTGATTGAGGATGCTTCCATGTGTCAGTTTGCTCTCACCCCACTTTATTCCTCCTAGTGGGTCAATTGACACTCAATCAACAAACTCCTTAGGCTATTTGTCTCATATTACAACATAATTAATTATAATCATCCTTAACCCCACTTGGTCAATATTCATAAACTTCACAATAAAAGTAAAATATAATGTTTTCTTAAACATAAAATGTTATTGAAATTGGGGTACGTGACAGAATATATTGTTTATCAATCAATTTTTGTAATTGAGATTTGAGCTCCATAAGTGCTATTATGTTAATTTGGTAAGGATATTTCGACATTGGTACCGCTCTGGGTATTAGTTCGATCATGAAGTCAATGTATTTTTGGAGGAAGTCCAATGAATTCTTCAAGAAAGATGTCCTCAAACTCCTTTAAGACTTGTATGTCTTCTAGTTTAAGTTTATTTTCGTTATTATTATCATTCATTACATAAACAATAAACAATTTACATTCTTTTCTTACGGATATTTTCATTTGTAGAGAAGAGATCTCTCTCATTGTAACTTTCCTAAGAATCCCTTTTACTTTTATAGTGTTTCCAGTATCGTCTATTGTAATGTACCCAAAAATGAAAAAAAGAAAAAAAATTAATATGCTAGTAACAACTACCCTATATGGAACATTTTTTGACTAGCAGAATTATATCATACACTACATGTATTACTGTTTATTAGTAATCTATTATTACGTTTTTTCATTTTATTTTCAGTCATTATTATTGTTGTATTTTACTTAGGATGTTTACTTGTTAGTTCCTATGTTTAGACATGTGTCGCGTAAGTGTCGTTACTGGATTTAAATGCTTTTTCCTTTCTGCATAGTGTTACTTGTTATGTATAAAGTATTAACTTAACTTTGTGTGTGGAAACAAAGTGGGCGGAGTGGCAGGACCCATTCTCCCATGACGGTGTGAGAGGTAAAGGTGTTTACTTGTTTGCAGGATTACTTAGTTCTTTGAAGTAAGGCACCTATTTTATTTCACATGCAGTTCATACTTTGGCGATGGGGTATTATTTAAAGAGTAATAAACATCTTGATCCTAAAGGACCTCCTACTAATTGCTACGGTTCCTTACCGGATCAGATTCATAACGTGGTAAGTGTTGTTTTCGTCAATTTAGCTATCACAGCTAAATTTCCTATGCACTACTTATACTTCCTTATGGTTTATGTTTCATCTTTTTAGAACTTAATATAATCTCGTTCAATGTTTATTTTATTAAAACTATTAACATCTCCTATGTTTTCTTATCTGCAGGTTATGATCTTGGCTTAAAACTAGACCTTTGATTTTTATAAGGGTTAAATATTAACATGCAATATTTCATATGCCATGTTCACTAAGCATTAAGATTAGGAAAATCACATTGTATTAGGTTAATGCTTTAATCCTATGGGTTATATGTTATCTATATTATGTTGTATGCCTTGTGGCTTAAACCTAGGACTAGCACATATTATACCTGGACTATGCACTAAACATAATCTTGTAATATATTAACCTTGTGATATGATTTGGGATGACGACGTATCATATGGTTGAACCATATACGTTGGAGTTTAATGAATTGCATGGTAGTGGAGACTATCATTTGGAAACAATATCAACTACGGTAAAGTGGGTTTTTGGCTTTGATATTGGAAACTAGCTGGTGCCATTAATGCACCTTGGTTTTTGTGGCAGCCCAAACCTAGGCTTGGCTCACAATGGTTTTTTCATTTCACTTGTCATTTAGGGTTTGGTCTTGGCTATGCGCAGGGGAAAATGGAGGCGACCTCCAGACTTGGAAGGTAAGCTTCGCTTTGGGTTTCTTTCCTGGTATTTCATGTTATTTTGAAGCTTCTATCGTTGCCATACTTCTAACTTATGGTTTCGTTCGGTGGTTGTAGGTACCGAGGTATGGTGAAGAGTAGTGTGTCTCAAGCTCTGTCAAGGGTTTGATTGTGAGTGAAGTGCAAGGTAATCCTTGCCAACAAGATTACACTTGTTGTCTCTCAGCCTGCCTACATTTTGTTTCATCGTTTGGTTTTGGGGTTCTCTTTGGGGTTTAAATTTGCCTTCAAGCTTGTAATGAAGAAACTTGGGTTTTTAAATTAATAGTGTGGTGTTTTAGCCATGGAGAAAACTTGTATTCTCATAGGCTCTATGTATTTAATTTCAGGTTATGTAAATTATAAATGGATTTGGGGTTTCTGAGCCATGGGCTGCACCATTTCTTGCAATGGTGCCATAGCCCATTGGTAGGCGTGTGTGCACTTGACTGCGATGATGTAATTACTGTGCATAATGTAAATACTTTGTGTTTATGAAGTGTCCATGGTTATTATGCTTACTATGTGTGTGGATGGAATTTATGCTACGTTAATGGTTTATTATGTTGGTTTATAAACTAGCATACGCCTTCGTTTAGGGTTTGTATTTTGAGTATTTATATTTGGCTGTAATGTTTGACAGTGTGGGGTAAATTCCATGTCATATATGGCTTGATCCTTTACCTTAGTGGCCGCGATAGCTCCAATGTATTTCATTACTATTATACTTCGTTGATTAGATTGTGGGGTAAAATCATTACCAGAGTTAGTTTGTGGATTTTATCCATACTATGTATTTTTATTTGGTAATTCGTGGCTTGGGTGAATGCTGCGCAGCTTCAGATGGTTGTTTTACTATTATGATTTTGTTATTTGGAAATTGATGTGGATTATGTTGATGTATTTGTAACTTCAGAATGTATTCACTGGTATATATTATGTATTTTACCCCAATGTTTCTATCGAGAAGTATCTGTAATGTAAACAAGTCATGTAAAGTCATTGAGGTTAACCCTCCATTGTAAGTCGGGGAAATAGTCCCCACATTTGAGTCAAGGTTAACCCTCCGTGTTGGTTGGAGGGAAAAGTCCACATAGTTGTTGGCACAAGGGTTATTAGACTCTCCTCAAAAAGTGGTCCCTGGTAAGTAATTGTTAAGTGAGGTCGACTTGTTGGAGTGGACATTAAGTGAACAAAAGAATATAAATATAGAGTGATACTCTCTATTTATCACACACACACTCACTCAATAGGGCACATGAGTGAGAGAGGAGAATCTTTCTCAAGTGAGAGATAGAGAACAACTGTTGGATATCATTTTTTCTGTATTTGGGTTTTACTACTACCATTAGTGCTCATTCTATCTCTGAGGAAGTTGTCGGGTTTTCTTCTTTATGGTTTCGCCGAGGAAAATTCTTTGTGTCTCTTGTCTCTTGTGATTTTTTTTGTGCATGTTATTCTCTCAGATAAGATCCTAGATCATATTGCTTGAGTGATAAAAATCCAACATGGTATCATAGCTAACCTGAGAAGAAGAAACTGTCACAGCTGCAAAAGATAGGACTTATTAATTTTTGGGTCTCTCTCCATAATCCATCAGCAAAATAAGTCTAGGCTAACTCTCCATTGAAGGGCGCATCTTTCTGTCAAAGCATAATTTGATTCTGAGCATTTTCAGTTTTTGCTGTGGGAAATTAGGGATTTTTATAGAAGAGAAATTTTTGAGTGAGCCCGACATAGGATTTCTCTCCTCATCAAAATCGAATTTTAGAGACCTGGTTTGAGATTTTTGGTTGGGTAAAACTCTAGGAAAGTTAAACCCTAGTTTAACCTCGGGCCTGAAAAACCCTAAAATACTAAAACTGGTAGTTTTGGTACATTCGCTATATCTATGTATTGAAGAAGTATCAGGGGGGGAAACTTTAACATGCCAAAGATAAAATCCCGATGTACACTATGTAAAACGTTCCACCTCAAATTCGCTATATTCTGGGAGATATGTTTCCTCTAAATCATGGTTCCAACCTCTTCCAGGCTTCATCCCTAAACATGACACCTAGTAAGAATTGCAATATCTCGGGCTACAAAGATCCAAATTAAATTTCTAAAGATTTTCTATATAGGGAACGGAATATACTTTTTGTGGTAAATGTTTTAGACCCCGAAGGTGAAACACTAACACGTGGAATTCCATACAAGCTCACTATGCTGAACGGTCCTAAAATAAGTCACCTTGGGAAAACGATCATAAGTACCAATTTGTGAAACCAATTCTAGTAAAACCTAAGGCGTTTCAAATAGGATAGACGTGGTTACCTCAACAAAAATTTTGAGACACATAGGATAAGTACTTTTGGAGATACCGCAGAAATAATATCTGCCATTTTTGCAAAAGAAATTGGTAAACTAGGGATTCCTGTTCCGAGAGCTTCTCTCCACTATTTTCAGAAAAGGAGTACATTGGACAGCTCTCCTTGAAGAGGTATATATTTCTATCCAATCAGATCTGAAAGATTCCAAGTTTTGAAAATTAGAGTTTCTCTGACAAACCCTAGATTGGCCAGCTCTAGAATTAGGACGGACACCTCAAATCGCTTCGTGAGGCTGACAACTTCCAAGCATGGAAGTATTGGATCTCACTAGTTCTTGAAGGAAATGAATTGGACACCTACATAAGTAGAGAGGTTCTAGTTCCAGAGGGAGATGAGGCTAAAATCCTTATAACACATATTTCATTAAATTTGGAAATATTATATTACAAGGACTTCATCCACATTGAGCTTTTTTGTAAATCTCTAAATACATATTCTATTAAATCTAGAAAAATCAACTCAAAGAACTATTCCATTAAATTTGGAAGAATTAATCCAATGAGTTATTTTATCAATTAATACTTTTTATTTATTTGAAGTAAAACTTTAGTATTCCACCATTCAAAAGAAAATATTACATCTCAATTAGAACCAAATGAAATATTACGTCTTAGTTAGAACTAGATGGGTTAGATCTAGAATTTAGAACTTCCGCTAGATTGAGTTCTTTCAAAATGAGGAAAGCCATAGCCTTTGAATATTTACATAATTT
>LPNX011144789.1:137024-202243 GCA_001517045.1 Pseudotsuga menziesii | reverse complement strand
AGGTGGAATGCATTTGGAGAGATGGGATGGTGTATTGTAGGGTACGATGTGTCAAAGCAAGGAGTGAGGGAAGAGTAAGATGTGGGAGGGTGAGTAAAAGCGGTGGTTGGAATAGTCGAGGGTGGAGTATATGAAGGGGAGGTTAGAGACTGCGTGCAATAGGACGGCTTTGAGTAGTGAGTGCATATATTTCTTCAAGGAGCTTGGTTGATGTAGTAGCATAAGGAAGCTCTTCAGAATTGACAATGGTTGTCTTCAAGCGTGTACTGGAGTTGAAAGTCTCTGTCTTAATGGATAAGGTGAACAGGTATCGACGCGAAGTTACATGCAGAGAGATATCCTTTATGGTTGAGGGCTCAGTGGTGAGCAGGAATAAATCCTTTGCAGAGACACCAAGTAGTTTGTTGGCTGCATCATCAAAATCTGTGGCCCCGTTGATCTGACTGGTGTGGTCTTGCAAGGAAAGCTTTAAAATGTATCTGTATTCACATTCTATGAATTCACCATCACATTTGCTACAATGCCAAGTGTTGAAAGCTCTATGTGCAACTTTCTTCATGCATTGAACGCCATTAACAAAGAGAGGGCATGCAAGGAAGTGGAAGTCATACATGTTAATGTCAACAATGGAAGTGCACACAAAGAGCCATAGGTTCTTATCAGACGATTGCATGCTTTGCAAGTCGAAGATTGTTTTAGATGGGTGTGTTTGAGACATAGAGCCTATGTATTTGCGGCTCAAGGATGGCGACGCAGTACAAAATCCATGATCAGTGTACCATTTTTGAAGGTGATGGGTTGCCTCAATATCTGGATTGATAAAGATGGTACTACTAGGAACACTTCCAATTGTTTTACCATTGTAATCCATAAGACGACCACCCTTTATTGCAAGGAAAGGTGGTGGGTCGGAGAAGTATAGTGAAGCGACATGTGAACCCTTAGTGTGGCAATGATGACCCCAAAGTTTGACATCAATGCTAAAACAGGATGTGTCTCTGAGGCAGACGGTTCTCCTACTTGTTTCAGAACCATCTTTTTTTCGAATTGTAGATGCAGGAGAGACAGAGCTAACAAGGCCAATCAGGTCAACCATGGAATTTGAAGGTAAACTTTGGAGGTCATTGATTGTTTTAAAGTGGAAGGAATGTAAAGGAATGGAGGGAAATGCATCAAGGCAAGGATGGATGGTCAACGTAGATGAAAGGACAATCTCAAGATGGTTGTTCAAATGGTTATATGAAGGGTTGCTTGTTTTGATTGTGCCATTCGAGATAGTGTACACTGTCCCTATTTCAACAAGGGAATAGAAGGTGTCAACAAAGTTGTTAAAGGCAGAGACATGGATTTCTTCTCCAGAACAATCAAGAATGTCAAATCCAAATAGTTTCCCTGGGCCGCACTAGTTGGTGTATTCATGGATGGGTGTCTTGGCAAGCATGCGACCTTGGATGGACCATTTTTTATAGTTGGGATTGAGTGCTTTGAATAGAATTACAGTACTTGCCATGGATATTGGTGTATCTGATGCTTGGGATGAGTGAACATCGCTTTCTTCTATGAGGCGGTTGGATTGGCTAGTTGATGAACCAATTGGAATGCCAAAGCTAGTCGGTAGTAAAAGAGGAACATGGCTCCCAACAAGGGCAAGCTTGCGGTGGACTAGTTCAAGATCGAGTATTGTAATAGTCCCGTAGGAGAAGAAAAGGAAAGAATTAGTAAAGTTGTTATAAAATTGATGATGTTGGTGGTAGGTAAAAATGTATAGGCTAAGCTACATAAGAGAGGGCTTAAAATAATGGGCAGAAAAAAATACGTGTTATTATGGACGACAGTGCAGGTGCACTTGGAGAGCTTGATGACAGAGCCTTCTTGGAGTTCTCCATTTGATATGAGGGAGTTGAAGGTAGTTGGGAGCAAAGTCTGGTGCGTGTTGTTACCATGAAAGATAGTAATTCGAAAACGTGGAGTAGTTGCATTTGTTGGTCCGAATGGCTGGAGAAAAAAAACCTGCAAAAGTGGTTGAGGATGTATAGAACCAGACAACAAAGAAGATATCGCATTTTTTGTCAAGGGTGCCTCCATTATGCGGGGAAAACACTGAGAGTAAGAGGAAACAAATGTGTAAGTATATGACAATTTTTTTGTGTATATATACATATATGTATATATATATATATATATATACTATTATAGGAGTGACATACAACCATGCCATACGCACAATGAAACTATAGCAAGCAGAAGAGTAGAATGTACAACAGTGACAGAAAGATAGTAGTTATTGATTTTTTTTTAATATAATGTGAGAAGAAAAGCATGCAATGGAACCATGCAAAGTTAGGTTGTAAATGCTTAAAGTGTATTAGAGGTACGATCCAACAAGGAATTTATTGGATACTTCAGCCCTTCTAGACATATCCCTTCTGGTCAACCCATTTCTTCATTACGACCCTCATTATGTGTTTTATTGAGTCCCATTATCGTCGCTTCAATACAGCCCTCCTTCTACTTTTCTGATGCAACACACTCTATTTGTCCTCTAATCTTCCATATCTAGCTTTGCATTTTTTTCCATCACTGTATAGGGAGGAGATTCAAACTAACGATGTGATGCACAAGTTAACAAAGGGCTTGACTATCTTCTCTCTCTCAATGTAGGTATTTTTTTTCTTGTGTGTCATCACTGTATAATTATGTGTTATTCAAAAGATTGACTATCATGTGTTATTCAAAAGATTGAATCAAAATTATATAATTAGTTCAAATATATCAAACTATTGATATCCTTCTTGATCTAATACTTGTAATATAAGACAATAATCATAATACTAAATCGGCATAA
Source organism: Pseudotsuga menziesii (assembly GCA_001517045.1). NCBI lineage: Eukaryota > Viridiplantae > Streptophyta > Pinopsida > Pinales > Pinaceae > Pseudotsuga > Pseudotsuga menziesii. Next base: position 199,398 of record LPNX011144789.1, on the reverse strand, counting down.
TACTAAAATCTGTTTATTGTTCTACTACTTGTAAATCACTTTTAAGACTTTAAGTGGATTCTAGACTTATTTCCTTGTCATTGTGGTAGAATGATGAGAATATTACATTCGGCAAAGATAAAGAGATTTCTCTCTTCGCAACCCTAAACTAAGATAAAATGAAGGAAAAAGGTAATATCACATTGTCTTCCTGACGTTAGAGTATCTAAAACAGAAGTTAATATTCTTGGTCCTAAGTTCACTTGAGGTTCCACATTTTTTTTGCAGTCAGGAAAAACAGTTCCTTGATATTCTAATGAAACAAAGGTAACCTTGTACATCATCAAAAAACTGTCCATACACCAATGGGTCAGACAGAACAGTAAATACTACATTACAATGCAGTTCAAATCAGAAATATAACTATGCCCAAGATGTGAAAAAATACTATCAGCACGTGGGTATCAATACATGAAAAGGTACTCTCATAAGTGAGCAGTATATACATAAGCCAGAGAAATGTGCATAAAGCACATAACAAGATCCCAAACACCTTATCCAAAGTAGGCAAGCGACTCTCAAAATTCCTGTAATTGCTGCTCAGCATAACCAGAAATATCTCAAAAAAATACATGAGATAAATATCTGAAATAGAATGAGCAAATTCTAAAAAATTTGGATTGAGACTTCCCTAATAAACTCATCATCATAAGATTTAGTAAGTAAGAGGTGACCAGGAGCCATACACAAATTCTCCATGGAGAAGATTTCTGCCCTCTTGTTATGTTCCCTATAGACATGACTAAAATCCACCCAGGCGAATGAGGGTATGAGTAATCTAGTGTTGTAGCACCAAGCCTCAAGGTTCACCATGTGAAGGGTGGATTCCCACTTTTCCCAATTTATAATCACCGAGGAGTCACCAAAGATATGTAGGTAAGGTAGCCCAATATCTTTGGTGACCTGTAATGATGCCCAGAGTGCTAAACGTTTTGCTCTAGTATTATTACTACTCCCACATCCAAGCTTAAAAACTACAAGTTCTCTACATGGCCCTTTAATTAAGATAATTTTCTACACTTAAACATTTCAGGTTTTCATATATTCTTTGCTTCATGGGAATACTTTTTTAATTCCATGCATAAGCAAAGTTATTTTCTTTGTGAAATGTGCCAAAACAATCCTCAATAACTACTTTAGATTTGCATCATAACTTCATACCAAATCTACCCTTCAACAAACTTTCAAATATGTCTACTGAAGAGAAGGCTCTTCTTTGCAAAGAAGTGCCACAATTTTTCGTTACATTCCTCTCTAAGAGCACCTTGAGAATTCACAAGAAAGTGTTTTATGTTAGATATGTAAGTTTTTTGCTTAAATGTTGAGCCCTTCAGTGCGAAGAGACTGTTCACCAAGTAACTCTTATCTCATCCTACTTAGACAAGAGCTACCTCCTTCCAAACAGATAACTCAAAATAAAAGGCCATGAACAAGTGATCTACAATATCTAAATCGTGCTTGCAAAGTATGCATCTCTTAGCATGTCTAGTTTCTTTTATGTCTATTATCCTAAGTTAAGAGCTTCTTGGCTATTTATAACCATAAAATAATCTTTATTTTTAAAGGAAATGTTGATTTCTAGACCGCTCTCCCCAAATAGACTCTATATGAAAGAAGGCATTCTTCAATGCTTGCAGCATAACCCAACTTGATAGTGTATACCCTTGTCAAACAATTGTCCATACCCCAATGGGTCAGAAAGAACAGTAAATACTACATTACAATGCAGTTCAAATCAGAAATATAACTTTGCCCAAGATGTGAAAAATTACTATCAACACCTGGGCATCAATACATGAAAAGGTCCTCTCATAAGTGAGCAGTATATACATAAGTCAGAGAAATGTGCATAAAGAACATAACAAGATCCTAGACACCTTATCCAAAGTAGGAAAGCGACTCTCAAAATTCCTGTAACTGTTGCTTAGCATAAGCAGAAATATCTCAAAAAAATCCATGAGATAAATATCTGAAATAGAATGAGCAAATTCTAAAAAATTTGGATTGAGACTTCCCCAATAAAATCATCATCATAATATTCAGTAAGTAAGAGGTGACCCGGAGCCATACACAAACCCTCCATGGAGAAGATGTCTACCCTCTTGTTATGTTCCCTATAGACATGACTAAAATCCACCTAGGCGAATGAGGATATGAGTAATCTGGTGTTGTAGAACCAAGCCTCAAGGTTCACCATGTGAAGGGTGGATTCCCGCTTTTCCCAATTTATAATCACCGAGGAGTCGCCGAAGATATGTAGGTAAGGTAGACCAATATATTTGGCTACCCATAATGATGCCCAGAGTGCTAAAAGTTCTGCTCTAGTATTAGTATTGCTCCCACATCCAAGCTTAAAAACTGCAATGTCTCTACATGGCCCTTTAATTAAGATAATTTTGTACACTTAAAAATTTCAGGTTTTCATATATTCATTGCTTCATGGGAATAATTTTTTAATTCCATGCATAAGCAAAGTTATTTTCTTTGTGAAATATCCCAAAACAATCCTCAATAACTACTTCAAATTTGCATCATAACTTCATACCAAATCTACCCTTCAACAAACTTTCAAATATGTCTACTGAAGAGAAGGCTCTTCTTTGCAAAGAAGTGCCACATTTTTTCGTTACATTCCTCTCTAAGAGTACCTTGAGAATTCACAAGAAAGTGTTTTATGTCAGATATGTAAGTTTTTGCATAAATTTTGAGCCCTTCTGTGTGAAGAGGCTATTCACCAAGTTACTCTTATCTCATCCTACTTAGACAAGAGCTACCTCCTTCCAAACAGATAACTCAAAATAAAAGGCCATCAACAAGTGATCTACAATATCTAAATCGTGCTTGCAAAGTATGCATCTCTTAGCATGTCTAGTTTCTTTTATGTCTATTATCCTAGGTTAAGAGCTTCTTGGCTATTTATAACCATAAAATAATCTTTATTTTTAAAGGAAATGTTGATTTCTAGACCGCTCTCCCCAAATAGACTCTATATGAAAGAAGGCATTCTTCAATGCTTGCAGGATAACCCAACTTGATAGTGTATACCCTTATCAAACAACTGTCCATACCCCAATGGGTGAGACAGAACAGTAAATACTACATTACTATGTAGTTCAAATCAGAAATATAACTATGCCCAAGATGTGAAAAAATATTATCAGCACCTGGGTATCAATACATGAAAAGGTCCTCTCATAAGTGAGTAGTATATACATAAGTCAGAGAAATGTGCATAAAGAACATAAGCAGAGCCTAGACACCTTATCCAAAGTAGGCAAGTGAATCTCAAAATCCCTGTAACTGCTGCTCAGCATAACCAGAAATATCTCAAAAAAATCCATGAGATAAATATCTGAAATAGAATGAGCAAATTCTAAAAAAGTTGGATTGACACTTCCCCAATAAACTCATCATCATAAGATTCAATACGTAAGAGGTGATCCAGAGCCATACACAAATTCTCCATGGAGAAGATGTATGCCCTCTTGTTATGTTCCCTATAGACATGACTAAAATCCACCTAGGCGAATGAGGATACGAGTAATCTAGTGTTGTAGCACCAAGCCTCAAGGTTCACCATGTGAAGGGTGGATTCCCGCTTTTCTAAATTTATAATCATCGAGGAGTCACCAAAGATATGTAGGTAAGGTAGCCCAATATATTTGGCGACCCGTAATGATGCCCAGAGTGCTAAAAGTTCTGCTCTAGTATTAGTATTGCTCCCACATCCAAGCTTAAAAACTGCAAGGTCTCTACATGGCCCTTTAATTAAGATAATTTTGTACACTTAAACATTTCAGGTTTTCATATATTCATTGCTTCATGGGAATAAATTTTTAATTCCATGCATAATCAAAGTTATTTTCTTTGTGAAATGTGCCAAAACAATCCTCAATAACTACTTCAGATTTGCATCATAACTTCATACCAAATCTACCCTTCAACAAACTTTCAAATATGTCTACTGAAGAGAAGGCTCTTCTTTGCAAAGAAGTGCCACATTTTTTTGTTACATTCCTCTCTAAGAGCACCTTGAGATTGCACAAGAAAGTGTTTTATGTTAGATATGTAAGTTTTTTGCATAAATTTTGAGCCCTTCTGTGCGAAGAGACTGTTCACCAAGTTACTCTTATCTCATCCTACTTAGACAAGAGCTACCTCCTTCCAAACAGATAACTCAAATTAAAAGGCCATCAACAAGTGATCTACAATATCTAAATCGTGCTTGCAAAGTATACATCTCTTAGCATGTCTAGTTTCTTTTATGTCTATTATCCTAGGTTAAGAGCTTCTTGGCTATTTATAACCATAAAATAATCTTTATTTTTAAAGGAAATGTTGATTTCTAGACCGCTCTCCCCAAATAGACTCTATATGAAAGAAGGCATTCTTCAATGCTTGCAGCATAACCCAACTTGATAGTGTATACCCTTCCTCCACTATTCTTGGACCACTTGAGTTGATCATATTCTTCTAAAAGTTTAATAGCACTATCGTTAACAATATATACAAAATGTATACTAAAAATATATACAAAATGTGTCAATTATTTAGCCAAATGACCTTGTCAGTTTACATCAAATTCCTATCACAATATATGTACATTATATACAACCTTTATGTGCTGAAAAGAGTGGGAGAGGATAATGAAATTCTTATTCATTGTAGTGGATAGGTAACAAGGGAGAAGCAATGATGCAATGGATGAAGAATAAATAAGAGCTGATAGCAATGGGATAAGGATAGGAATATAGAATAGAGGTTAAGAGGAGTTGGTAGGGTCACTTAGTAATGTTTACTATGTATGTAGGAATAACCAAAACCAACTATAAATAAAAGGATCCAACATACTAGGTAACAAAGATTAAATGAAAGGTTCAACATATTCCATTTACCACCGTCCATAGAAGTCAAAGGATCCAACATTGTTAAAAAGAAACTTTGAATATATTATATTTTAAGAACACTAACAGACAACGGTTTTCCATGAAAACCAACATCATTAATTGTTACATAAATCTCCAAGCTCCAAATAGTTTACATGAAAGTAGTGCCAACAAGAAGTGGCAGCGGTCAAAATGTCAGAACAAGTTATGCATGCATTCATTTTAAGTAAATTCTTCCTTTTGCAAAAAATTGTTAGAGAAAACTGTGCCTTTAATTCCTAGCCTCTACTACTTCAAAAGCTATAAAAAATTGAAATCTATAGCAAAACTATAATAAATAGGAAAGCCTTGACAATATTATCGCAAACGAGGAAATGGGTACACGCTGCAGAAATGAATATCATTCCTAAGTTGAACTATGGAAAATGGAATAAATTTGAACGCTTTAAATAAAGAATAAAGTAGTAATAGTAAAAAACTCACAAGCTGATACAAATTTGTTACCAAGAGTCTTATCTCAAGTTAAGGAACGACTAATAACACGATATAACATCCACCAGAAAAACTTATCCAAGAGGCATGGGAGATGCATCATTATTAAAGAACTTGGTGAAAACATAAAAAATGAAAGTACAGACAGGGCAGCAGACAGAGGTGTTGAAGCATATGGACAACCGAGTGGTGTTACTAAAGAAGCGAAACCCAAATCTATCAAAGATTGCCCTTTTAAAGTGATGCCAATAGATGTTTATGTGCAGAAGGCAAATGCAAAAAACCGCAATGTTCAACAAGAGAAATATTTTTCGGTACTCAAGCTCCAACATTATTAATTGTTACATAAAGCTCGAAGCTCCAAATAGGTTACATGAAAGTACTGCCAAGAAGAAGTGGCAGCGGTCAAAATGTCAGAATAGGTTATGCATGCATTCATTTTAAGTAAATGCTTCCTTTTGCAAAAAATTGTTAGAGAAAACTGTGCCTTTAATTCCTAGCCTCTACTACTTCAAAAGCTAGAATAAATTAAAATCTACAGCAAAACCATAATAAATAGGAAAGCCTTGACAATATTATCGCAAACGAGGAAATGGGTACACGTTGCAGAAATGAATATCATTCCTAAGTTGAAGTATGGAAAAGGGAATAAATTTGAACGCTTTGAATAACATTGAGAACACTCTTTAGATGCCATCAACATTGGCCTGGTCAACACTATCCAACTCGGGCTATTATTTTCATTGAAGGTTGGAAGTCAGAACAATATAATTATTCAATGAACAGAGCCATCAAATTTATGGATTGCACTTTGAGGTCTGTTGGTGCTATAGATGCAGCTGGCCCTAATGTGAGTCTATTATGATTTGTCACCACAAGGCAAGAATTATATGGAGAAAGAGCAAATTCAGGAAGCTTCATAAAGAAAACAAAGGTTGAGCATATCTCTCCATATAATATATGGAAGACAGATGAAGCCACCAGAAATATGCCAGTTTCTAATACCAAGCAAGTGGCATCCCAAATCCAACATCATCCTAGAAAAGAAAATGAGTGAAGCAATAGTTTGATGAAGCATGAGACAACTCCAATTTGTTACGATTAAAATTGGATGGTGCTATCCTTTTCAGAGTATAATTTACCCTATCTTTATTTTGTTTACATTAATTTCCATTTCACAATGACGGCAAATTTCGTTGGACTGGTACACTTATTACATAGTTTCAACCAACAAACTTTAAAATTACCATAATTTTTTTTTGGTAAGAATTCTCTTTTCAAGGACGTCTGAACTCTGTATTTTTGTATATAATTGTAAGTTTGTGCCATACTTCAATTTCACAATTTATACACAGGGCAATAATATAAACTCTAACACTTCCTATTTTTTTAGCCATTAATGGTACCAAACTTTTGGTACATGATTGTGTCAAGGCATAGTGTCCATTTGAACAAAATCAACTTGTAAACTACTTCTATTCAAAGGGCGATTGGTACGCTACTTTGAGCCTCGCTTGATCTTTCGTATTCTTATCTTAGAAGCCCATTTTCTCACAAAAGCAAGCCACCCCTCTTGTTTTCTTATTAATGATTTTAAAAGCCAACTTTAACTTCAACGTAAAGGCCTATCTTTTTAGTATCTCTTATACCTTAAGCTCACCAAGCAACTATAGTAGCCCAAAACATAGGAGGGACCTTCACAAGAACCAACGGAAGTTGCTCTTATGTAAAGTACTTTTTAGTTCATTCTAGTCTTATGTAAAGTACTTTATAGTTCATACTGGTATTTGGATTGGAAATGTTGGAAAACACTTTTTATTCATGATTTGAAGTGAACTATAGAGTGCATATTGAATCTGACCAACCCTAGAGTCACTTCATGTTTCCTTAAAGCTCAACGAGGATTGTAAACTGAAGGGGAAAATGAATACCGTAAGCTGAAACCGCTATAAGTGAGAAACCCAAAATGTCTTCATAATGTGGTCTATTCTCCGGTACTAATGTGCTACAACACATGACTAATCTATCCAGAACCCTGAAGGAGCCAGGGTTTACTTCTGAGTTCAGTTATCTCACAACATCGAGCATTGAACCAAAACCAAGGCGCTTCCTACAGTTGTTTCTTAGACCTCTCCAGAAATCATCGAGCAGGCTCTTTATACAAGACGGGTTCTTTCACAGGATGGGCTCTCAAGAAATCACCTCACAGCAATCCAAAATCGCCAGACAAGAGTCACAGCTCTCCAAAAATCACCAGACTGTAGAAGGAAGAAAAATGTTTGGAAACCAATGTTCATTTCGTCGTCTATTCAGCCAACCATGCTTCTCTGCGTGTCTTCTTCATGATCCGCTGGTTCTCTGCGTGTCTTCTTCGTGATACATTGGTCCTCCGTGTGTCTTCAAATTGACTCTTGCTGGGTAGTATAAAAATTCGGTGTTGATAGTCTAGCCTTCCAGATATTTTGGAGGTAAAGGTTAGAACCCAGTCCGAGCTCCTCCACAAATGACAGCATTGATGGTTGGACCTGCCACTTAACCCTCATCCCTGAGTTCTTAATTGATTAATTTTTCCCATTTGTGCCTTGCTTTGTCCTAGTGGACAATACAGGAAACCTATGAAAAATGTGCATCCCAGGAGGAGACACGCGTAAAAGTAGCACTGGCAAGAGGGACGACGACATCTACAGTTGTTTAGAACAAAACTTCAGAGAAAAATGCCTAACGACATTCCATTCAAGTCTGTGATTTGATTTGATTGAAGATGCAAGTGAAAATTATAAAATATGTTCAATTCTAATTTTTAGTACAGTTGTCTATATTTCAACTTATTCTTTACTTTGCATGTGGAATCATCCATCTCTCCTATTACATTTCATTACTTATGGCTTAATGCTTTATCCAAAACAATTTAGAAAATTTCATTTTTACTGGAGATTGGTGAAGCAAAAAATCCAAAGGGGGCACAGTTTTAGTTTTTCTTTTAGATTGTTTTAGGATTTTTGAAAGTTTTAGAGAGAGACCCTCAAAACCTCTAGGACATGGAAAACTATCTTTGAAACTTTAACTTATAAAACTATGCCAAACATCAATTTTTTGCAGAATTTCTACTTAAAACTTATTTTTGCACCCTCTTGGATAGGAAACCTGCCTTACTCATTTATCATTTATCCTCAACATGGTAGAACTCTATGGACATTGATTTGATTCATATGAAAGTGATAACATAACTGTAAGGTCTTTGGACTGGAATGACTTTAGAATCCATTAATTAAAAAGGGAAAATGACTTGTAGAGTGCACTCTACACTAAATGGATTCTAAAGTCCCCAAATAAAAAAAGGATTCCTCCTTGTGTGTAAAATTCCGGTTCCCTCAGGCAATCTATAAAGACTATTCACAACTTGTGTTACAAGCATTTACAGATAAAAGTTTTCGGCCTATGTCAAAATGCTGGTTGACGTAAGGAATATACGAAAACTCCATGAAATACTTTCACCTTTTTCATTTTTTTTCTGTAGCTTATTATTTTATTTTATTCCTATTAAGAGAATCTGCAAAAGCTTATTACATATGCAATTTCCCTCGCGCCTTTAAATAACTATGCACCTAGAGAATACAGGAGCACTCCATTGGTCTGGTGTCTACGTGCATATAGTTATGTGCATTATAGAAGGTTCACTAAATCTAAAAGATGTATTCCATGCATTGAACATAGACATTCATTTGCTTACAAATTTGATGAGCAGGACAATTTATTTAACAAGGATTGGGATCTGAGCGAAGGGGAGGGCGGGGAATTCTGTTGGTACCATGTTGAGTTTCCAAGATCTAATCAGAGGCTGGCAGTGGCCGCACAATACTTGATTGTTGTTCTTTTCCCACCTCTGAAGCTTCAATATATCCTGTCTCTCATGAGTAGTGGGCCCTTTTGTGGGAATATAGATGGTGCTCCTGTGTTTAGGGTAAATTCCCCAGGTCCCACTGTTAGCAAATGCACCCAAAGGCTTGCTGCCAGGATCAACGAGAATACTGTGATTACAGTGTCTCTGGGTAAGGTGCCAAGGCTGGGATTTTCTTCGATGGGCCAATCTCTGCTTTCTGAGATACCTAGTGTGGAGAGTCCTTCATCCCAGGCCCACTTATGGGGGAAAGGAGGAGAATAGCTCAAAACATACCATAGAGCCTAATGGAATTGTCATTAGAGAGCATGTGCTGGAGTTTCTGTTGACTATGAACCATTTCGAGGAAGCTAATAACCCTATGCCCACTAGGTTCTCCAATCTCCTTGTGCACATTGTGGACACCCATGTTGATCATCTGCAGTATATAGTAACCAGGCTTGAGATGGAGTTGGATAGAGCTTGAATTGGATAAAGGTAAGCAACTCTAACATCTTTTCTCTCTTTGTTCTATTTTTTATACCACCAGTGATTTTTAAGTTTAGTTTTTCATAATGAACATTTCTCAATTTTAATGCCTAGCAACCAAAGTGACATTGATATAGTTTCTTCTCGTAGCAAATGTCAGGATTCATTTCAGAAAATTGCTTCTCGCCCCTTTCTTTCAAACAAATTTTAATCCTTTATCCATTTTGGTTTCCTTAAATACAATTGTTTCTTGATTGCAGAATGCTATATTTTCCATTTCTTAGCTGGCTATAATCTCTAGAATATTCTGGATTTTCACTGTTAAATTGTAAATTCCACCTTAAGAACCAAGTATATTCTGGATTTTAATTCTTGCTTTTATCAAGCCCTTCTAGCTATAAGGGATTGGGTAAACAATTGAGGTAATTGTGGCAAAAGCTGTTTTCTGAGAAACAACTACATTGAGAATTTTGAAAGAGTGGTTCTATGTAAAAGCCTCCCTTGGGTAAATAGCTGGGGGTAATTTTTGCAAAAGTTGTTTTCTGATAATCAACAATATTGGGAATTATGAAAGCGGTTCCATGTAAAAACAAACCCATCTTGTAGTTTTGAGAAACTACCTTGTTATTTGGTTTGTAAGAGATACCAGTACTTGTAGATTAGAATTTAGCTGAAGTCGTCTAACAGTTGCCTTGGTATGAGCTAATTTTGACAGAAATTCTGGAAAAACAAACAATTTTAAAAAATCGAAGTTGATTATGTCAGGTTCATTTATCACGTACTCCAATTGTATTACGATTTTGAAGATATTATAACTCGATACAGTTGAATATTTGAGTAAAATTCTTAGTGTTGTTCAACAATAAGTAGAAGAAATCTAAACGAATGATAAAAATAAAGTCCTCAACAGTATTCAGCATTCAAAATTAGCACAACTAATAAACCAACGGATCACGAAGAAGACACATGGAGAAGCACGGTTCGCTGAATAGATGATGAAATGAACAATGGTTTACCAAAGAACTTTAGAGGAAAACGCCTTACGATGTAAAAATTACCGTGCAAGCATCACTGGGAATACTATTCGGTCAGATACTCCTTCTTTTTAGTCTGGAAAGAAAGGGAAAAATAGGGCTGATAAAGAGATGACCAGTCCAATTTTTGGACCCTGTGCCTACAAAGGATGTCTAAAGTCAGAAGTGAAAAGGTCTAAATTCAATTCATTCATTCTTCCTACTAAAGGTTAATAGCAATGGTATACTGACCCCATTCGATCTAATAAGTTCTGGTAGTAGTTCCTAGGGCAGCTCTGAGGATTCCAGAGTGGGCATACCTGGACTTAAAGTACAAGTGTCTCGACTATTTTGGTTTTAACCACAGCTTCCTTTCCCTTACCACACTTAGCCCATGGAGTTTATTTGAAAGTAGGCCCTGAGGTTAATGATGGTGGAACATTCGCGCGTGGTCACCGATTAGGAGTAGTAATTTCTAAGATGGGCTGTAGCAGTTGGCTTTGCAACAATTGATCATGATTTGAAATCTCAATATGCCCAGTGAACTTTACCTAGTTATAAGTAGTATTTGACATCAACTTACAATGCAGGCCTCAATACCAATGACCAGATTGGGCTGCCAATCAACTCATTTAGTTTGGACAAAAATCGATTGAACAATTGACATTGTATCTGGTTTGTGATCAGTTCTTCATGCAAGGAAAGGGTGGGAAAAACAAAGAAGTAATGCAACAATATCAAGAAAAAGCTAAATATTTCATGTGTGCGTGCCTTCAGAAGAATGGCCATAGTGTACAACGAACACCAGGTTTGCTTTCATCAATCTGCCTTCCAGAATACATACATAATTTTATCTTGATAGCAAGCCACAAAGTGGACTAAATGAGTGCATCATTGGTTGTTCAGTTGGGATATTGTATTGGTAGAAATGGAACAACATGCATTTTGTGACGAGTGCCTCATTCCTTCTCACAGTCTACTTTGATTATTTGTCTTCTGCTGGCAAGCAACTGCAATGCCCCAGTGGAGAAGTAGATCCATCTTAGCTGTTGGAATTAGCTAAGTCGCAGGTATAATAATTGTAAATCCCATGATGGGATAAAAACCTCCTTATCACGAAGATATATTAATGAATCCAAGATCTAAAAAGCCTTAATTCCTATTCAGTCCTTTGGCTAAAACGACGTTCTTGTAGGTTGATTACATACTCAGTGACAATCCAAGAGCTACAAGCTACATGGTGGGATATAGTCCAAACTATCCTCGCCAAGTCCATCATAGAGCTTCCCCCATTGCATCATACAAACAGGATTCATCATTTGTGAGTTGCAAAGGAGGATATGCTACATGGTTCAACCACCAAGGAAATGATCCGAATATTTTAGTTGGTGCTATTGTTGGAGGACACGATCACAATGATAACTTTGTAGATGCAAGAGACAACTATGAGAAAATAGAACCTGCAACCTACAACAATGGCCCAATGGTTAGAATTTTAGCTAGACTTCAAGGTGGAAATGCTGGAGACAACCAGCTTCTCCCAGGTATTATTTTTTTATAGGATTAAATTAATTTGGTTTCAGTTTGTTTCAGTGATGTTGATGGTGATGCTTTCAATGGTTGTTCTTCTGGTAGTGACTGTGCCAAAGCTTGGATCAGATTCAAGATCTTCTGCTCCAACTACAGTTCCAAAGCCAAAGCCAAAGCCCTCTCTTGCACCTAAACATAGTTCTCTTCCTACTTCCCCACAGAGTAAGTCCTATGAATCTTAAATTTTGGCCACCACAATTCAACTTCAGCAGGAATGAGCCAGGGGTAAAAATAATGTAGTGCCACATAAATAAACAAACTCAATCCTGGACAAACAAGGGAAAATCAATGATAGTTTTGGATTTTGCAATTAAATCTATATTAAAAATAACATATTAGTTCATCCAGTTCTTATAAGCAGGTAGGTTTTCCAATGGACGGAAGGATAAGATAAGCAGGTGCTCTTCAACGAAAGGAGGTTCATCGTTTCGTTATTGCATCCACTACGTTCTACAAGAGAGTTGTGTTCCGTCATCTGCCCAATTAATAGCATATATAATTTACCAAACCACATCGTGGAACCCTACTATTGATTCAGGGGTTTTGAATTATTCTAAGCTATACAAGAATGGCGGTTTAGTGGCCGGGCTAGTTGCGGTGCCCGATTCTTTTAATGGCAGTTTTGCAGAAATTGATGAATAGCTTGCAGAGGGCAGGAGATATGACAACACCCAGACGAGCCTGCAAGATTGACACTAACAATCCTGGATCAGATCTTGCAGGAGAAACCGCATTCTGGGCCATGCTAAACAGGTAATTTGCTCTAATTCATAGAATTTAAAATCAAGTGCATTATTCCTCGGTTGAATAACTGTAATTGGTAATTCTCTAATCTAGTGTATTATCTTAATATTCAATTGATTGTGTGTTTTTCACAACAAATTTGCAATAGAAATGAAATTGCACAGAATGAAATCCAGGAGCAGTGGAAAAACAAAGTACCTGTGTTCTTTTCCTCTTCTTTAGCTCTTTGAATCAGAATTCCTGCAAAGGTATTCCTAGAAACAATGCAACTTCTCTGTGCAAACCCAAATAGTGCAAATCCTTTAAAACCGAAAACTAAATGTGACCAGTAAACACCATTTATACAGGAGGGAGGGGCGGTCGCCATGACAAGATGTTCAACCACGTCCTCCATGAATAGCAAGCTATCTATGGGGTTTAATAAATTTAGAATAAATGCCAAACTGAGAAAAAAACAGAAGCCATCCTCCGATCATTTGACCAACCCTATAGTCACTTCATGTTTCGGGCGGGCTCTTTCACAGGACGGGATCTCCAAAAATCGCCCACGACACTCCAGAATCGCCGGACAACTGTGGTTATGACCAACTCAAGAGTCACGGCAAAGCCTATGAACAATGCTTAGCAAAGAGGTGGAAAACAAAGAAGTGGAAAACATGCGAACATTGAAACTTGTAGGGTGAATACCCAGAGTTTATTGCAAAATGGGAGGACAGCAAAATGGGAGGACAGAGCAAGGCACTGATCGAAAACATTCAACCATCAATGCTATCACTTGCGGAGAAGCTCGTACTGGGTTCTAACCTTTACCTCCAACATATCCGAAAGGCCCGACTATCAACATGAAAGTTTTATACAGAGTCAATTTGAAGACATGCAGAGGACCAGCGGATCACGAAGGAGACACGTGGGGATGGGGGTTAAGTGGCAGGTCCAACCATCAATGCTGTCACTTGCGGAGGAGCCCAGACTGGGTTCTAACCTTTACCTCCAAAAGATACGAAAGGCCTGACTTTTATACAGAGTCAATTTGAAGACACGCAAAGGACCAGCGGATCACGAAGGAGACACGCGGAGAACCAACGGATCACGAAGAAGACACGCGGAGGAGCATGGTTGGCTAAATAGACAACGAAATGAACAATGCTTTACCAAAAAACTTTAGAGAAAAATGCCTTACGACGTAAATATATTTAATCATATAATCTAGTGTTTAATTTGTACCGTTTAGTACTAAGCATATTAGTGTTTAACTTGTGCCATTTGGTACTAAGCATATTTTGAGGGTTTTCTCTGTATTTTTTATTACTGAGTAAGTGCGTATTGATTTCAATTCAGGGAATTAATTAGAGAAGCCCTTTACTAATGTTAGTTGGGCTTGTACAGAACCATTGGTTCTTGTAAAAAGATTTACAAGCTTGATTACATGATATATAACGTATTTACTATTATTGGCTGAACTTCATGGCTTGGCTATAAAAGTGTAAAGTGTATCTACAAGAAGGTCTTGCATATAATCTAATCTTATTTATCAGTGATTTTGAAAATAGGTTAATTTACCATAGCCTTGTATTCATATAATGATATTTTTTTATTAATTTGATGTACATCATTTATATGCCAAAAAATAAAAGTTAGGGTTTATGCTTATATGATTATTATGGAAGTCTTTTTGGATTCTAATTATAAAATGGCATTGTTTATGTTTATGATAAATAATGATCATTGGAGTTTAGAGATTCTCTCGACTTGATTGGGTCATAAGATTACTATGAAAATTGATATACTTAGATTATCAAATCTCATTTGGAATTTGTTTTGATTTAGGAATTAGTTTAATGTTTTGTTAACACAATAATATTTGTCTAGTTGATAATGAAATCTTACTCAGCATATATGAATGTATGGCAATGCCAAAGGTTTTCTCTTTTTCATATAGTGGTTAGGGTTACTAAACAAAATTTTTCTCTTAGCTTATGTATTAATCTAGTTTGATATTATTTATTGCTTGTTCTAATTATTTAAAAAGAACAATACGATGTAGTAATATAAATTAAAATGCAGCCTTACATTATACACTTTTTATATAAATTATTTTTCCACAAATAAACTATTTTTCTAGGTTTAAATTGAACTATTAAATGACAATCTTGAAGCCTTTTAAAAGAAACTCTTAACAAAATACTATAAAACATAACAAAAATAAATAATACTCTTTTTGTATGAGACCTATTCTTTGAATAAGAGGGAATTACTCGACATATTTATATAAATCAAATTATCCTACCCATAAATAAAGTATTAACTATATAAAACATATTCCATCCCATGTCTTAATAAATCTTCATAAGAAATATTGTAAGCACACACTCCTTTCTAAACCTTATCTCACTCAACCATTAATAAATAAATATAATTAATGAGTACAGAGATAATGAAACTCTAAACTCATATCAGAATCTTAAAAAGACTTATATGTACTTCTAGCCAACTTGCTATGGAACAAGCATGTTCCTCCAAATCATGGGTTTCTGCAACAATTCATAACCTCTCAAATTTTTTAGATACCACCCCCAATCCAGGCCAATCTGACTAAGAAACAAAGACTTAGAGTGTTGAATGTGAAATCTTCCATTAAGTAGATTTTTCCAATAAGATCACTTTAATCAACTCTTGGTTCCTATAAAGTTGTTCTTCTCCTTTCAGGAGTTCATATTCTGAGTCTCAGGAACTGTAATAAGTACTTTGAGTGCTCAACAAAGAAAACCAGGATGGACCCCTATTGTGGAAAAATGGGAAAACTTGTGTGTGCAATCTCCCTTATCTACTCTTATTTCTTATCTTCTTAACCCATTTTACAGAATGGCTTATCTTTGTCACTTTGGCTATAGAAATGTAAGTAGAGTGAAATTCTTGTAGGAAAATAAATAAATAGCAACATCTCCCCTTTCTTTCTTTTCTTTTATATTTTCTTAGTTTAGAAAAGCAGTTAGGGTTTATTTTAATTTCCTAACATTTCTTGAGTTTCATAATTATTATTCTTCTCAACTTATTTATCTTTTCCTTGTTCAAAATTTAATTACTCACACAAGTCATAATTCCTTAGTAATCTTAGTCTCTCTTTTCAATAAGTTGTCCTATAGAAAGTTAGTAGAAACATTATATCAATAAACTATCACTTTAATCACATAAAGTGTTATTTGTTCATGATGCCTCACATCATACATAGGTCCAAGTTTCATGACTTAATCAAAACATAGTTATATAAAATTCCTATGACTTATTAAAAAATACGTGTAAACTCTTAGGACATTAATTCACACCCCCCTTGAAACAACACCGTCACGGTGTTATATTTTCAAAAAAGAAAATGATAGGATTCTCTCATAGCCTACTCCTCTACCTAGGTAGCTTCTTTAGGTTCGAAGTGATTCCATTGTACCTTCACCTATGTGATAATTTTGTTCTTGAGTTGTGTTTCCCTTCGGTCTAGTGTACATTGTGATTATGGTAGGAATTATCCCACTGATTCTACCTATAATAAATTCTAGTCAGAAGAATGTTTCGGATTATAGACATATTTCTCTAAATGAGATACATGGAAAACATCATGAACTTTAATAGGAGATGGTAAGGCTAGCTTATAAGCAACATGGCCTATCTTTGCTAAGATCTTAAAAGGTCCACAATATCTTGGGGCTAGTTTGTTGCACTTTCCTAACCTAAGTGTGCTTAATTTTTCTTTGAACTTTAAGTATACATGATCGCCAACTTGAAAGTCTTTATCCTTGCGAAATTTATTTGCATAGATTTTTTTGTCAATCTCAGGCCTCCTTTAAATTATGTTTACCTTGTCTACCAATTTTTCTAAGTATTTTAGTAGGTCTAGTCATAACATTAACCTATCCACTGGGTCATCCCATGTGAATGGTGTTCTACATTTTATGCCATACAAGACCTGAAAAGGAGACATCTTAGTAGAGGTTTGATACTCGTTGTTATAGGAAAACTTAACCAAATGCAAATAATCCTCCCATTTTAATGTTTTTTACATAACATACATCCTCAACATGTCTTCATGGATTTGTTTAGTATGTTCCACTTGTCCATCAGTTTGTGGATGATAAGACGTGATAAATTTTAACTAAGTGTTTAAACCAGAAAACAAAGTTTGCCAAAAATTACCTGTAAATTTGGAATCCATGTTTGAAATAATTGCTTTCGGTATCCCATGCAACCTGAAAATTTCTTGCAAAAATATTTTAATGATGTTAATTTCTTTGTAAGTTGATTTCAGTGGAATAAAATGTGCATATTTTGATAGTTTACAACAACTACCATTATACAATCATTTTTCTTTCTACTTTTAGGTAGACCTGCAATAAAATCCATACTTATGACCTTCCATTTCCACTCAGCTACATGTAAGGGTTGTAGTAAACCAACATGATGTTGATGTTCAACTTTTATTTGTTGGCATTCTATACATCTTTCTATAAAATATGCTATGTCTACCCTCATTTTTGGCCAAAAATAGTAATTTCTAATTGTTGTTATCAGTTTTTGATATCCAGGATGCCTTGAATAAGGTTTCTTATGAAATTTTGTTAAGAGTTGATGTGTAATGTTTATTTTTTAGGAATATACAACCTACTTTAGACCATAGAAAACCTTTTACATCAATTATGTACCCTTGTTGTTATTATTCCAAATAGTTTTTTCTACAATATTTCTCTAATTTTGGCATAAAATGGATCATTTTTTGGCATTGTTCTGATTTCCTTCTTTAAATTTTCTTCTAGTTTACATAAGGAAATTTCATCAATGTACTCATCTACTCAAGGCATCTGTAACTTTGTTTTATCGATCTTTTATATATTTTACTTCAAAATCATACTCACTCAGTCAATGCACTTGCATAACATTTAAATCAGGCTATTCAAAAATCCATTTTAAACTCATATTATCAGTTTTCAACAAAAAATTCTTTACCATAAGGTAATGTCTCCATATTCTTAATACATCATCATTGCATGTAACTCTAAGTCATGTGTAGCGTAGTTTTTCTCACTATATTTAAGTTTTTGTGATTCATAAGAAAACACATGGTCCATCACGCTACAATACACTTCCCAATCCCTCCTTGCATGCATCTATGCAAACTATAAAATGTTTATCCGAGTCAGAAACCTTTAACAAAATTTATTTTGTCAACAATTCTTTAAGTGTTTGAAAACTAGCCTCACACTTATCACTCCAAATAAATTTATCTTCTTTCTTTGCTAAGGAAGTGATAGGATAGGATATTCTAGAAAAAATTTCGATGAATTTTTTGTAGTATCCTACTAACATTATGAAGGAACTTAGATCATAAACATATTGTAGGGTAGGCCAGTCTTTTATTGTCTTGATCTTTTCTGGATCCACTACTATGCCTTCTTTGGATATAATGTACCCAAGATATTGAATCTCTTTCTTGAAGAAGTCACATTTAGAGAACTTGGAATAAATCTAATGTTCTCGTAATGAATCTCTTTCTTGAAGAAGTCACATTTAGAGAACTTGGAATAAATCTAATGTTCTCGTAATGTTTGCAATATTGTCCTCAAATGTTATTCATGTTATTGTTCATTATTTGAGTAGATCAAAATATCATCAATAAATATAAGAATTTTTTTATCTAAATACTAGCTGAATATACTATTCATCATGCACATAAAATTTGTAGGTTCATTCGTTAGGCCAAAAGGAATTACCACAAACTCATAATGTCCATGTCTAGTTTTGAAAGAAGTTAAGTTATAAATTTCCTCTTCTCGAATCCTTACTTGGTGATATCCTGATCTTAAATTAATCTTGGATAATAATTTAGCTCCTCTAACTTGATTAAATAAGTCATCAATTCTAGGAAGTGGGTATTTGTTTTTTACAGTCAATTTATTAAGTTGAAGATAATTAATGCACATTCACAATGTAGTCCCATCTTTCTTTTTCACAAAAATAATTGGTGCTCCCCAAGGCGATACACTTGGTTTAATGTATCATTTCTCAATCATATCTTGTAGTTGAATGTTTAGTTATACCAATTCTAAAGAACTCATTCACTAGGTTTCTTTAGAGTCAAATACTTCCCTTAGAACCAAGTTTATGAAGAAATACAGATCCCTTTTAGGTGGTAGACTCGATATTTCATTTGGGAATACATCTTTAAATTATGTCAAGATATGGAAATATTCTATTTTATGTTATTGTTCCTCATAGCAGTTTTGAATGCTTGTCACATACAATTTACAACCTTCCCTCACACTTCTTTTAAGTTGTAATGCATAAATTTGTTGTACAAAATTCTTTCTAAGTATGGCTTTTCCCAAATAGGGGTTTCCTAAATCATCAATACAAGTGAAAGTGAAAGTATTTTCTAAACAATTTAGGATCACATGATTTTTTTCTAGCCAATCCATCCCAATCAAGACACCATAGGAACCCACGGGTAAAATGTTTAAATCTATGGTAGTTTCCAAGCCATTTAGGTTCAACAAAAAATCTTTGATTAATTCAAAAAAAATTCTTTTTATACTAGTGGCAACTTGTTCCAGCCATGGTTTAGTTTGTTTTTTTTTTGTAAACCACATTTTTCTACCATTACTGGGGATATGTAACTATGCCATGTTCTAGGATCTATCAAAAGTGAAACATACTGCATAGATATTTTACCTTCTATCTATATCATAGATTGATAGAAATATGCTTGACGATTCTCTAATGCTACATAGATTCAAGGAACTTTTGCCATGTCATCCACTTTAGGGTGTTTCTACAAATTGTTTAAAAATTTTCCTTTCCGATTAGGACAGTCTCTAAGTAAATGAGGTCCTTCACACTCCCAAGTTTGCATTGTTCTAGGAACTACTTTGTTTCCCATGCAAGTGGATAACTTAGTGCCAGTTTGGGATTGAATGTTTGACTAATGCTCACTCTTAGTGACAATTTTTGTATTCTGATTTTTTTTTCGTTGGAAATATGTTGTGTTGACTTCAGTGAGTACTTGATTTGTAGACCTTCTTACTTTGTTCTGCAAATGTTCTTTCAATATATCAAGTTCTTTATTTTTATTTATGATATCCTTTGACTATGCTCATAGCACAATATTGTCTTATACAAGGCCCCATCCAAAGTTTTAGGAGTGTCAAACTCTATTTTATTTGCAAAATGGGTTGGCAAACAACTTAGGAACCTTTGAATTTTTAGTTTCTCCTCTTTTATCTAGGGAACATAGTGAAACAATTCTAGAAATTTAGTGATCAACCCATCCATTGTCATGGATCCCATTTTCATCACATGAAACTCTTTGATTTTCTAAATCATAAAATATTTCAAAAAAGTATTTCTCCTTGAACTATTTTAAAATATTACCATTCAATTGTACCCTCTCTTATCCACTTAGTTTTATTCCCTCCACCGGCATGCAACTTTTCCATTAAGGTTATAGATTGCTAGATGAGATTTTAGTTCACTTGGATAAGCATAAACATGGAAATACTTGGACATTTCAAGAAAAAATTCCTCATCATTTTTTCCTGAATCCATCTCACCATCAAAGACGTGTGCTTTAATATTTTTGAGTTCTCCCTTCACTTTTGAACTATGTGAATGCTTAGACTTCCTTATATACTAGGGTGGAGAAGAGGATTCAGAAGAACAGTCTAGCGTTGTAGCTTCTTCTTTCTGATTTATAAGAGGGACTTGAATCAAATGTTTATTTATTTTTACCTCTTTCTTTCTTATATGTTCCTCTATTACATTACTGGAATTTTTTGTTGCATTTTGTTTAATCTCAACTAGATTTTGCAGTAAAACTACATTTAATTCATGTTGAGCTTTCCTATACTTCAAGTTATATGGCTTAAAACTATGTAATTCAGATTTTAGAATTTGCATGGATTTCAATAGTTATGAAGGTGTAAAAATTTTATGTTCATCATTGAAACTAACCCACAATTCCCCTTCATGTTGGGGTGGTTCCTGGTGTCCTTCATGGCTGAAATTTATTTCTGAAGTCATAGTTTTTTAAATTTTCCTTCCAAATGTAACTGTGTTTGATTATGTAATTTATCTATCAATTATTATTGTCTTTCCCTGACTTCCCAAGTACTTTCAAACTCAGCTCTATCCCTAACTATTCTGAGGACCAGATTGTAAACTTGCCCCAAAATTGAATTCTTGTCCCCTAACTGATTTGGAAAATTTGGTTGTGCTACTACTAGAAGTGCCATTGACTGCTTTAGTGTGAAAATTAAAACTTCTATTAGTTTAAATATGCAGAATATCAATTATTCAACATAAGTGGACAAGCCCATATGTCACACACTATTGCAACCAGGCTCTGATACCAATTGTAACAACTAAAATTTGAGCTCCAAAATTACACATAATGTTTTTTTTTATGAATTAATTAAGCTTCCTAACATGACCATGGATCGAATTCAAACCCTACTGAGAGTATTTCAATCTTTATGATTAAATAGGTTTCCATCCTCGTAATCACTCAGATTGATAATGTTATTTAGTAGTTTTATTTACTCATAAATAGAATTAGTCCTAGGAAATTTATTATTCAAAGGTCTCACTAAGAACTTACATTTATAAAGGATGCCACTTGAAACCTATAGGTTTAACTAATGGATATTTATTAGTATAAATAAATTAGAATAAGGTTTCCCTTTATGTCCATTGCATCGAATGCTTGTTTTACAAATTATTACTTCGAATTCTTACAAGTTATGATTTCAATTTAATGTTTATATATTCATAAATATATACATATGTTGGCATTGGATTAAAATAAGGGTATGCATTTCTTGTTGTCTAGATTATTGATTTATCTCATCATGTATTTATACAACCTTCCTCTTGGCACCGAGGGTCTATGGTATGTGGATTACTTAGAACATAGTTATAATACACAATTTTAATGTATAGGATCGAGATGAGCTCCTTTGCAAGGGTTGATATCCTAACCAACAACAACACATACTCTATGTGGTCAAAACTTATTTCGTAGCACAAACCACTCTCGAAACTTGGTTGTAAATGCTTTCCAACTCACTAACATAGAAGTGATGCTTACCACTACTCGTGTGATACTCCTCTAGCTATACTTGGCTTTAATTAACTCATACAAGCTATGTGGAAAGTGAAAGCGAGGCTATAAAATGATAATCTAGTCTTGAAGAGTTCATTTGGTCACCTCTATGCTTGAATTTTCTCTGCGAGGTTGTGGCAGAGTTTAGCACTCTTCCATAGTTGTTAATGGCACTAGAACTTTACTTAGATTGATTTTCTCCAAAGTATAATGTTCTGCTCTACAATTCCACTTCAATGGCCCTCTAATGACTCCATAGGGATTTCAAAATTGGATGGTAAGTTCTAGAAGTGTTCAATCATAGTTGAAATTTACTATTCCTTTGTTCAAGTTTGTTCATATATTCAAATACTAATTTAGAATCTCTCTCTCTTGTTTGTGGGATAAGCTTAACTGAGGGATGGAGATGGTTTTTCCTTGGTAATACCCCTACCTTGGCATGTTTTTTCAATTGTATACATAATTTTGAAGGGTTTAAACGTTGTGCATGAGGCACTTCATTTTTGTGTGACACATGAGGGTTTATAGTTTGTAAAATATTAGTGTTTTTTTTCTGGAGATGCAAATGAATACTTTCGCTACTAAGGATATAAAATCCCATGTTTACAATTGTAAAACTCTTCACAAGCATGTTGATGTCGTTCATGAATTAATAAAGTCATGTGACCAAGTGTCTTGTTTTTCTATTGGATTTGTGTAATCACTTTTGAAATATATTTAATCATATATCCTAGTGTTTAACATGTAGCATTTGTAGCATTTGATAGTGAGCATATTTTGAGTTTTTTCTCTATATTTGATTGCTTAGTAAGTGTGTATTAATTTTGATTTAGGGAATTAATTAGAGATTCCCTTTATTAATGTTGACGAAGCATGCATAGAAACATTGGTTCTTGTAAAATATTTTATAGGCTTGATTACATGTATATAACATATTTACTATTCTTGTCTGAAATTTATGGCACAACTATAAAAATGCAGAGTGTATTTACAGATTTGTGTTAGCCCTCTTATTTGGATTTCACTCTTATGTTGTAACTGACTACCTATATTTACAAGAATTTCTTGTATATAATCTAATATTATTTATTAGTGATTTTGAAGGCCTCTTAATCGACCATAGCCTTGTAATCATTTTTTCCCTGAAAAGAAAAATCTTAGTTTTCTATTAAACATTAAAAAAATGATTACATGGATCCAAAAATGGATCATTCATTGTCCTCGTTGGCATTAAGCATAAAAAAAAATTATCATATCCTACATATATAAACATGTCCATCTATTTTTCCATAGAGAAAGTGTAACTGTAAGAGAATAAAAAACTATACTCAAAATAAAAGTCGAGATGGCATAGTCCCTAAAGGATATATTTAAAAAAAGACAACCGAACTTTCCTCACAAAGCCACAAGGGAAATCGCCTCCATATCCAATGCCTTTATGCACCCACCTGAGAAAGGTTCCCTCATCCAAAGTAATGCCTCTTTTAGATAATTGATCAGCCACATGATTTTTTTCCTTGTAAATGTGTTGAAAGGAAATATGTAGAAGAGAACCTATCATCCTAACAATAACATAAATTTGAAGGCCTAGATAGAATCTTAAGGTTGTCAATGAATAAATTACAGTAACCCAAAATCTAAATATGATGAATATGATGTTGAACAACTAAAGAGATCCCAAGTCTAATATCTTGAAACTCACCAAAATTGTTAGTAACATGTCCTAAACCTGCGACATAAGTCATAGAGTGGGATTTTGAGAAATGTAGTGATCCTCAATCCCTATCTCGGGAAGGATGATGTTGATCCACGCCATCAATGAAAAACCATGGAAAGGTTCCATCAATACATGGGTCCACAATCTTGCGAGCGGATGGGTCCTTCGATAGTTGTGAGAAGTGATTATGGATCGCCATACCATTATGTTAAGAATTGTAATCTCAACGAACCACTATCAATATTGCATTAATTAGTTAGTTAGTTGAGTAGTTGAATTGGTCACATTACGTAGAATTAGTGGCCCATAGTATTTGATAACCCATGGTATTTACCCATGGTTTTGTTGTTATGTAGTCCTATAAATACATTTCTTAATATTGAGAAGGCATTCAAGTGCCCACTTGTGTGTTCCGTCTATCCTGCTTCAGTTGTTTTCTTTGACACGGTATCAGAGCCCATGGCTTGATCCATTCCTTATTGTCTTGGGTAAGCCTTTTCAAATAGTGGAAAGCACACACATTGAGGTTGCCATTGAAGCTGAAACACATTGAGGAATTGAGTGTATTTTTTTCTTCTTTTTTTTCTCTTGGGTAAGTATTTTCACATAGTGGAAAGCACAAGCATAGATCCAATCTCATTGGAGGTTTTGATCTAGACAAGAAGATACATTCTTGAAGATGGTGCTACCAGAAGCACTACTAGAAGAAATTGAAGAGGTAAGTAATATCTTAACACCGGAAAGCTTATGGAAAACATTTGATGGATATGATTATGATGCATGGGCTATAAAAGTAAGTGATTTGTTAAAATTAAAAGATTTGTGGCACTTCATAGTTGAAGAGGATCCAATTGATCCAGAAAATTTTAATGCTTTGACAGAGTTCAAAAAAGAAAGAAGGCAAGTTGTTTCCTTATGTCTCATACAAGATAATATAGACTATTCCCTATTTCATTACATTGTAGAAGTTGATACTCCGAAGAGAGCATGGGATACACTGAAAGAAGTGTTTAGTGAGGAACAAACTATAGAGGAAAATGACTTTGCAAATTAGACAAAGCACCAGGAATCCCGTAGTGAAGTGGAAGACATTCAAGAATACTGTGATTATGAGGTTTCCAGTGATCAAGTAATCCCAACAAAGGATGTTGATCCAGTTATGTGTGTTCATGATCGTGAAAACAAACCTGTCATTGTAGCAGTACTCAGTGATGTGAGTGATAGTATCTTTGAGCAAGAGACAATTGATAGCATCATAGAAGCTGCAACATTTTTTTAGAATGAGAAACAACCAGTTGACAACAATACAAAAGTAACAACAACAGCCAGTCCACCCCAAAACCAAAAAACCAAAATTTTATGGGAGATCTATGTGAAGAATCCTATTAGTGATGAGCATCTATAGTATGCTCTGTTTTCATCTCAACCCACAATTTTTGAAGAAGTAATGAAGGATGCACCATGGTTACATGCAAATGAAGAAGTCAATGAGAATTATGAAGTAGTTTCCATTGATGAGAAACACCAAGATGTGAATTCTCTCCAAGAAGAGCTGAAATATATTCATATTTTTTTGACAAAAATATGCAGTGTGCAGGTAAAGATGACAACTAGAAAAATCATGTTGAAACAGAAAAAAAAGACTTGCACTATGTTCTAGAAGTTGAAGAAGAATAATTACTTAGCATCAAGATCCAGAAGACAAAGAAGAAGAAGTCTAAGTACACTTCAAAGAAGAAATTCAAGCTGAAGTTTTTTGAATGAAATGTAATCCTAGCTGAGACATAGACCAGCAGGCATCTTTTTGCATTGATAGTGCTGAAAGTATTGTCCTAGTTGAGATTAATGGGGTGTGTTAAGAATTGTAATCTTAGCAGACCACTATCAATACTGCATTAATTAGTTAGTTAGTTGAGTACTTGAATTTGTCACATTACGTAGAATTAGTGGCCCATAGTATTTGATAACCCATGGTATTTACCGATGGTTTTGTTGTTATGTAGTCCTATAAATACATTACTTAATATTGAGAAGGCATTCAAGTGCCCACTTGTGTGTTCCATCTATTTCCTGCTTTGGTTGTTTTATTTGACACATTAGAGGCACATTCAAAGAGAATGACAATATTATCCTAAAAAATAGCTCGGTTCCCAGTATACCAAATCTGATAAAATATGATAGCCGAGAGGGCCTTGATGGTTTTGAGAATCATATCATGACACCAAACAAACAAAGCATTAATAACATTTGTGCCCACCCATTTCAATGAGATACCAAGCATGATACGGAGATGATCCCATACTGTAATGGAGAAAGTGCATCTTAATGATATTTCCTTGATATAGCCTTGTATTCATACAATGATATTTATTTTGTTAATTTGTTGTACAACATTTATATGTCGAACATTAAAAGTTAGGGTTTATGCTTACATGATTACTATGGAAGTCTATCTCGATTCAAATTATAAGATTCCATTGTTTATGTATATGATAAAGAATGAGTGAATTTTTTAGATTCTCTTTACTCAATTCGGTCCTAAGATTACTACGAAAATTATTCTTTTATTTATTGGTTTAATTGCTCTGTGTGATTAGTTAACTTGCAATTTTATCATACTTAGATTATCAAATCTCATTGGGAATTTCTTTTTAATCTAATATTTAATTTTTTTTTTGTTAACACAATAATCTTTGGTCAATTGATATTTCAAGCCTACACACACATACTCATTTATGGCTATGTCAAGGGATTTCCCCTTTTTCCTATCATGGTTAGGGTTACTAAAAAGGAGTTTTCTCCTAGGTTATGTATTATTCTAATTCTAGTTTGATACTACTTATTGTTTGTTCTAATTATTTAAAAATAACAATACTATGTAACAATATAAATTAAAATGCAACATTACATTCTATACTTTCTGTATAGATGATTTTTCTACAAATGAATTTTTTCCATGTTTAAATTGAACTGTTAAATAACAATATTGAATCTTCTTAAAAGAAACTCCTAACAAAATACTGTCAAAAATAACAAAATGAAATAATAGTTTTTGTATCATACCAATTCTATGAATAGGAGGGAACTATTGAATATATTTATATAAATTAATTTATCCTAGCTGTAAATAAAGTATTACCAACATAAAACAGATTCCATCCCATATATTAATAAATCTTCATAAGAAATATTGTAAGAAAACTAATCTCGTTCCTTTCTAAACCTTAGCTCAATCAACCATTAAGAAATTAATTAATATCAATATAGAGATAATGAAACTCTAAACTAGTATCATAATTTTAAAAAGGCTTATTTGTACTTGCATCCAACTTGATATGGAACAAGCATGTTCCTCCTAACTATAGGTTCCTTCACTATTTCATAACCACCCACAATCAAGAACAAGCTTACTAAGAATCTAAGAAATAAGAGCACTTTGACAATCTCTTGGTTCCTATAAAACTATTATTTATCCTTTCAAAAGTTCATATTCCAAGTCTCACAAATTACAGTGAGTACCCTAAATGATCAACAAGGAAAACCATGTCAAGCCTATATTGTTGTAAAATGGGTAGACTCGCCTCTACAATATCCCTTATTTACTATTATTTCTTATCTTCCTATTCAATTTTACATAGTAGATTATCTCTCTTTCTTTGGCTTCTGAAATGTAAGCAAAGTGAAATTATTGTAGGAAAATAAATAAAGAGATACCTCTCCCTGTTATTTCTTTTGTTTTATATTTTCTTGGTTTAGGAAAGCAATTAGGGTTTATTTTTATTTCCTCACATTTCTTGAATTTCATAAATATTATTCTTCTCAACTTATTTATCTTTCTATTGTTTAAAATTTAATTACTCACACAAGTCATAATTCCCTAGTAAGCTTAGTCTCTCTTTACAAAANCATGGATAATTTTAGGGGCTATATTAAGGGGGTTACAAAAATTTAGTGGGCTATTTTCTTATATGGAAAGGGTTTTTTCAACTAAAATATATTTCCCAATATTTATTAGAAAAAAAATAAATCCAAAATGAATAGCCTCTCATATATCAATGAGGAAAATAAAAAAGAAAATATTTTGTCCCTACCAAAATCTCCCTCCAATCTATCTTTCGCCCCGAATTTCTAGAGAAAATTTAGTGAAATCACTCTTTTTCCCCCAATTTTCAGTAATGGAGTCTCCCAAGGGTTATTCAGCCCTCCATTTTCCTTGTAATTTAGGCATACGGTTTCATTTTCCTATACTTTTAGTCAATTTCATGTGATACCTTCTTTAATCCCTTGATTTCCAATATTGGAGGGAAAATAAGGGGCTCTTCATTTCTATATATAAGTTTCAGTGGTGCATGGTTCACCCACATCGAATTGCACTTGCAGGGTGAAGGTTCAGGTTGATGCAATTTTACTTTTCATTCTTAGTTTTCTTGACATTTTAATATTCACATAACATCTCCATTGCCGAAATCCCAAGTCTTGAAGGGGCATTGCCCCACATGCAATTTATTAGAGAACACAAACTTACAGCGTGCTTTTCATCCAATAATTAACATGGTATGATTTTTATCAAACTTTTTATAATTTGTATCCATAGTTACAATAGATTATTTTATTGCAAATTTACCTTTTGTCATGCTTTTGATCATGAATGCTTTTTGAGGCCTCTTGAATTATAGGGAACTCTTAATTATTAGGGTTTTATTCTATGCAAGGAGTATTGGTTCTATGAAAGTGTTATAGAGATCGAAAGATATGATTTATTTTATTCCTTGTCACGTTTAAACTATCGAATGGCATTTATATGTTGTTAGTGGATTATACAGTTGATGGAGAGACGCAACATGGTTTTTATATATTCAAACTAAATTTGACCCATTTGCTTAAAATGTTCTTATTAGGATTTTATTTTCACTTATTATTAGAGCTAAGGTGTTAATGAGAGTGTATATGTTCATATTTTATGTCTATTATTGTTGATGTTTGGTATGTTTGTAATATAAATGAATTCACACTGATTATATTGGCGAGGCTTCAGTGGAATCGTCATTATTTTGGATGCCTTCCTGTAGAGTTGTCCAATGCACACTCGCATATTCTTTTATTTGTATTAAGAAGTTAATGATTTGTATATTTTTTTATTCGTATTGTAAAGTTCATCCATTTTATTTGTGACCTAAATTTGTTGGGTTAGATACTTGTTTTACGATATATATTTTTTGTAAGGATCATTCAGAAGGATTTTTTTTTGGTGATTTGTTTTGATGTGCAATTTCTATCATCATCCAGAATGGATCTAGTTATGTATGATAAATATATGATTTAGTTTGAACACGATACTTCATTTCCATCATGATTGCATATAATTTGTACAGGGCATGTTTGACCTGAGATGTAGACATTATGCTATTTGATATATAGTCTTTTGCATTCAATGAGGGTGATAAAACCATTTTACTCCTCCTCAGTTTATGTAAGAGAAATTCATCTTTAATAGAGTAGTTCTAATATTTGGAGCAACCGAACCCGGTTGTCTATTAGTCGAATCCGACTATCATTGTAATAATGAATATGAATAGTAAATAATATATTAGATGATGGGTAAAATGTACAATGGAGGCTTGCCTTTATAGGCTTTGAGCATGAAGGGTCACACCCTTTCATAATTAACTAATCTATTTAATAATTTATTTTAAATTCGTTACATTGCCACTCCCTTTAAGGAAGCTTTGTCCTCAAAGATTAAGTTTTTTCCTATTGTCGTGCTTCATTTTGACTCGGTGTCGGTATTAGAATCAGAGGAGGTCTCTTGTGCAGAGACTTGCACTTCCTTTCCATTGATGATTTTGTACTATATTGTCTCATTGTTCCTACATTTATGACCAGGGGTCCAATCATCACCGCATCGACGACATATGTTTTTCTTCTTTTTCTTTTTATTTTCAGAGTAACCGTTAGATGACTTTGATCTATTTTCCATTTCATAGGCGTATGATTGAGGTTTGTGGCATTGATGGGTAGGAGACCAAGTATCTGCACAGTACCTACATTGTGTCTCTTTTTCTTGTCGATAATGTCTATCTTCTTTTGTTTTTATTCCTTCCAATTTGCGTTCAATAGCTTTTGCTTTATGTCTTGCTACTTCTACATTAGGTATGTCATGTAACTTTAACTCTTTTTGGAGGTGTGGTTTAAGACCTCCTAAATAGGTTTCGAGTCTTTGCTTGTCAGACAACCCAAATACTCGTGTTGATAAGGATTCCCATTGATGAGTGAATTCCTCAACGTTTCCGACTTGCTGTAGTCTGGTAAGTTTACTGAAAAATTCATCTTCTTTGATTCCTTGAAACCTATT
This sequence comes from Pseudotsuga menziesii, assembly GCA_001517045.1. Lineage (NCBI taxonomy): Eukaryota > Viridiplantae > Streptophyta > Pinopsida > Pinales > Pinaceae > Pseudotsuga > Pseudotsuga menziesii. Next base: position 169,057 of record LPNX011144789.1, on the reverse strand, counting down.
AAAAAAATCAGTTTTGAACAAGTTCCAGGTGTAGGTAAAATTATCTCTCTTCCACCATAAGTACCAATTATAGGCGTACCCTTCCATATGCATTGACGCATATTTCACCTTCTCCTCATTAGATTGAATGTTGTAAATGTCGAAGTATTCTTCTGCTTTGTTTAGCCAAGCAAAGCATTGGTCTTCACTCCCATTGTATTTTGACAACTCTATTTTTGCCTTAGGTGGGTGCACTTTGTAAGGGTGACGTTGATTTCCTTCTGCCTTATGCTTTGATGGTGGCTCGAAACTGCTGGACAATGAAAGTGACATATCTGAATTGCTTCGTTGTTGGCAGTGATTTTTAGTTTTTCTTTTCTCTACTATCTTACTTATAGCGTTTATTTTGTTGTTTAATTGTGCCTCCATATCTAGTAGTACTTGTGTTTCTATCTCTTGCTTAAGCATCGCATTGTTAATCTTTATTTATTTTTGCAAATATTCTTGATTCTTTGTGAGTGTTTCCTAGATGGCAACATGAAATGAGGCATCTAGCATGTCTGGACTGCTGACGTGGCTCGAACTGGGTATGAACCTTCATAACATCTCGAATAATGTATTATGGTTCTGCGTCATGGTGCTCATGTTCTATGTTATGGTGTTTATGTTTTGCATCATGGTACTCATTTTTTCATCCAAGTCTTTTTGTTTTTCGTTCAGGATGTCAAGTCTGTCATCGAGCCTCCTTTCTAGTACCACAACAAGCTCATCTTTGATTAATGTATTGTTATTTTGCATCTTTTCCTTCTTGCATTTTAGGTTAGTGGCAAGGGACTTTATGTCCTTCTCCATTTTTTCGATTTGCTCTTTTAGCTCCACCATGGTCTTGGACCTTGTATGCGGAGGCATGTATTTTAATGCTATTTTGGCTAATAATATATTAATTAATTAATTAATTAATATTATTATTATTGTATTTTTTTATAAACTATAATATATTTATATATAGTTTTTTTTTAAACAAATATTATATTAAAAATATAATATTTGATTTTTTTTTAATATATTATTATAAATATATTACAATATTATATTATATTATATATTATATAATATAATATATTGTGTTGTTTTGTCTTATGTTTTGGTTGCAGGTTGAAGGAGGAGGCGGTGCGGCGTGGTTGATGTGGTCACGCTGTGAGGAGGTGGTGAGGATAAACGTAGAGGTGGTCGTTAGCGTCTGTTCCAGGCGTGAAGAGAGAGGCGCAAGGGGAATGGTGGTATGGAGCTATCACGATGGATGAGCTGGTAGCGTTGTGTGGGGGATGGGACAGAGCTAGTTGCTGGGAGAAGGTGAGAGAGCAGTGGCGAAATGGAGGAGGTTGCAGGAGTGAGGGATGGAGAAGTGAGCATAAATTGGGACTGCGCAAAGGGTAATGTGCAGAGGAAGAGGGAGGGCTGCGCGTTGGGAATGAGGCAGCGTGGAGGTGGATAGGAGATGGAACTCAGTGCGTGGAGTAGTGGAGTGGTGCGCAGCTGTTGGGCTTAGGGCAGACCCAGGTTCTATACTTTTTTCTTCGCACCAACAAAAGACCCACAGTGTTGGCCCTTTCGGCAACAACCTGCGAACATGTTGCAGTCTCACCCGAAACAACTATGGGGTGCCGCAGAATCAGGTTTCTACAAGCAGAAGAGGGATATTACTGTACCTTTAGCTTCTAACAAATGATAATCATGAAATACAGAGCTTTGATATTCACTTATTTAGCTTCGCGGTTAAATAAACAAACAGCGCCTTGCTTAACCCTTTACTGGGAATTCACAGCGAAGTTAGCATTTAGCAGTGATCTTACTTATCAGTTATATATTTATCAATGCATAAAGAACATAACAACAACACAAAAGAACCACGACACAAGATATAATGTGGTTCACCCCCAGTTTAGGGGCTACGTCCACATAACTGTGTTTTATTCAACTCTTTACAAAAACCACAGTTCTGATCTGCGCACTCAGCTACAGATCCCTTCAATTCCTCAAAGCTGCGCACTAAGCTACAGATCTCTGCGCACACAGCTGCAGATATTCTTAATCACCCAAAACCCTCTGTGCACACAGCTACAGAGGTTGTCCACGCACACAGCTAGGACTTAACCTTTCTTACAAAACAAGCCTTAGCTTCACATCAATTCATCTTACATCAAAAGCCTAAACTGACTTCTTTACAAGAGTGCTTATTTATAGTGCACTTATTACAAAACCATGGGCTTAAACCATGGGCACCCCGAACCCTAAACCCTGGAGTTAAACCATGGGTTTATTAAAAAAAGAAGGCTTTTACTCAACCCCGACACGCCTAAGACTATTTTGAGTCGCAACTCCACTTACAAGCTTCCACAAAAACCACAGAGTTACCAAAATTAAGGACCGTTAAGGTGCGCACCCCAACAGGCCCCTAAGACTCACCAGTGTCCCGTCCCGGGACACTCTGCTGCTTGCCTGGTGGGAGAACTTTGTTGGCGAAGATAGTGAACTGCTTGTTGAGGCCACGCATGATATTGTCGGCTACTTGCTCCTTCTCCACCAGCTCCTGCAATGCTGTCGTTGATGCTTTGCTAGCCTTTTCTTGTGCAAATGCATCGTACTCCTTCAGAACTTTGAACTGGCTGTCCACAGCAGTATTCACTTCCAAGGCCTCGTTGACAAGGGGCTGCATAGAATTTTCCAACAGTGTTGCTTTTGTTCTGTACGACTCAATCTCCTGCTGGAGTTCCTTGCTTTGTTTTACCTTGAGCATTTTCTGCATAGGGGGCAGGGTATTAATTTCCACTTTTACAGCGTCCAACTCTGCTTGTCGCTGCTTGATGGTTTCCTGCAGCTTTTGTACTTCGGGGTTTTCCTGCAGTGTTGTCCAGGTGTCGACGCTTTCCTCTAGCAGTTTTACTACGCTGCCCACGATATCTGATATTTTTGCTGTTGAGGCCTGAATGTCTACGTAGCGCTGCTCTCTGACCTCTGGTGGGATTTCCGAGATAATGTGAAGTTGAAGCTCTGCAATCTGAGCCTCATGCTCTGCTTTAAGCTTCGCTATTTCACTACGAGACTACTGTGCGTAGTCTTTTAGTTTGGCGATTCTTTGCTCCGATTCTTCCTCATTCTGGATGTCAAAGTCAGGAAGACTTCGACACGCCTCCTCCAATACTCACGCCAATGTGACTTGCTTACGTTCTGCGTCACTTTTTCTCTGCTACGCTTCCTCCAACTGTGCTGCGAGGCTATCACTTTTCTTTCTGGTATTTTCCAACTGTATTTGTGAGTAGTGGTCTCGTGCTTGGATTTCCTTTGTGATAGCTGATTGACAGAGATGTAATTCCATCATGGACATCTTAGTGTAATCTATTCCAACTATCATGCTCATCTCCGCGCGAGATGCTGCGTCAGTTATGATGAGGGAGGTACTTGACACTTGTCCCCGGTGTTCTCTAACCGGCCATCGTCTTGTGTTTGGCTGCACAGGTACTGGAGCACTACTTGCTGCAGCGCCAGTCGCTGATTTTTCTGCTAACTCCTTTAGCTCCGAGATTCGCTTTGCTACGCCGGTGATGGCATCAAGATGCATGACTACAAACTCTGACCATTTCTTGGTGAGAATTTTTGTGGATTTCAACAGAGCCTGATTAAGATCCTCACTTGTCAAGGTGGGATTTTCGTCGATATTCTTGTCCTTCGATGCTTTCGTTTTCTTTCGGGACTGAGGTTTGGTCACTTCTTCGGCCTCTGGGGACTTGCGCTTATCTGACCGATTAGGGTCTGAGATAGTTTTGACCGACTCCTCTTCTTCTCCTTCATCTCCGTCATCTCCACCCTGGTCGCTTTCACTCTGCTGCGACTCACTTTGCTCTTCGCTGTCCTCTGGGGGGTCTTGCTGCTGAGTCTGACTAGGGTCAGTGCCCACATTGGTGACCGGAGGAATTGGAATGCTGGGCTTTGTTCCTGTGTCCTTCAACCATTCAGCCGGCCATTGCTGAATTACCATGAGGATGTCTTCTTTGGTCACCACATATGGAAACTTCCAGCATGCATTCTTCTTATCTGTGTGGGCCTGTATGAAGACATTGTGCATGTCAGCCCTGAAGGTGGCCACTCCATCATATTGAGAGAATAGCTCATTACTGAGCCGTGGGGTCTTCACAATCTCATATGAGATACTCATGGTGTAAAAGGAGAACACAGTGCTCGTCATCTGCTGGGATGCTTTGTCCTATGACACCCATAGCGATGCATACCTCGCTGCACCTGGCATGCTTGGAGGTACGTCAATAAACTGCACCTCAGTGGGCTCTTTCCACCCGATCAGAGCAATAAGCACGATCAGCCATGAATAGTGAAAGGGTCTACCTTTTTCCTGCGTGTCGCGGGCATCTTCAAGAAATTTTTTAGCGATGTATGCTGCCCGATTGTAAATGTAGCCTTCCACACAGTTTGCAGCAATACTTACAATCGGGGCAGGTACTTCGTTTGGTCTGCACTTCCACATTAGCTTGCAAGCTAAGAGCTCTGCAGCGAATCGAATGTTTGGATGCTGAATGGCCGAGGTTTGGTACCCTCGCTTCCATTTCGTTAGCCCGAAGCATTCCTTCTTGCTATGTGCTAGCTTCACATCTTCATGTTTTCCCAAAAATTCAATGCTAGGGTCAGGCCCTTCCTTCGGCAGGCCCGTAATCCGGTGAATGAGTTCTCCATTGATAGTGATTTTCTGGTTTCTGAGCCATAGGTACCCATCATGCACCGATGCCAATAATTGTTTGACCACCACAGTTACCTGTGTGCTGCGACCAAAGTGGGGCACATCGAGCATCTTCAACAAAACAGCTTTGTCCAAGCCAACAGCCCACTGTTTCACTTCTAGTAATGTCGCTCCAGTCTCCTGATAATAGACAGAGTGTAAGTATGTCCCAGGTGCGAACTGTGGAAATTTCCCTTGATCATTTGTATCGTGGTCGGCATACTTGAGCCGGTCTATTTTCCCTGTCATTGTCCCGACCAGCTGCACACCCGGGGGCATCGAAGGGGTGCGTAATGTGAACTTCTTCATCCGCTGAGGGAGCTGAACGCCTGGTCGAGCTGGTGGAAGATACGGTGGACGCTGCGGGGCAATATTCTCATTCTGTTCAAGTGGGACCTCTGCTGAGACAGACGGATTCATCTCGGGATCCTCCGATGTTTTCCCTGATTGCTTGTGTCTGTCTTCGTTCCGCTTAGAATGAACTTCGAGCTTAAATTTTTTCCTGGTAGAGCGTGTCTGCATTGGTTGGGTCGGTGCTGGGGGAGTCTCTCCGTGGGGTGCAGACGTAGGTGGGTGGCTAAAAAGGTGCGGCAGACCCTCATGTTCAAATTCTCTCACTAACTTCTGAAGCTCGCTATCAGCTGACATCGACGCAATTGTAAAACTCAAGAAAATGTAACATACGAACATCACGGGTGTGGGTGTCTTCTTATAGAATCCATCCATGACATCTATCATAACTGTGCATTGATGATAACAAATTTGATAGATATCTTGTCCAAATGGTGGTAGATTTTCCAAGATCTCATTAATACAGGCAGTTAATACAGGTAGCGTACCAGCGCCGCCAATTTTGATTTCTTCCAACGGTCGTATTTTAAGCTTCGACACATCTTTCCTTCTTCGGCACAAGCAGTGACTCTGGCTGCACCAAAAGAAGGACATTCAACATTTCCTGATACCAGCTTCAACCCATAACAGAATGTTTTCCACCACCTCAATGACTCCTTTCATTTTTGAGAGCCATGTCAGAGATAGGTCCTGATATTCATGGAGAAGTTGGGTCACTTTGCTCACCATTTCGTCATCCCAATAATCTCCAATGGTAGCACACTTAGGGTTTTCTTCTGAGCCAATGTTTACGGTCTGCGTCTTCAGGGGCTGAGTCACTTCAGGTGCTTCAACTGCTAGTCCATGTACTTCGCAGTGTCCTTCTGACTCAGGAATGTTAATGTTGCGCGGATCGTCATCCTTGTCAATTTCAAGGTTATAACATTTTACTGCATTAGCTTCTTGTTCCTTCCAATCAGGTTGGTATTCTGCTATTTCTTGATCATCAAATACTTTAGTATGGATTAACCTAACAGCTACGTCCAAAGCAGGACAAACCTCATTAATAGAAAATGTCAGCAAAAAACTATCAACAAGACTATCCCAACTTACAGTACCGTGGCGAAGCTCGACCTCCGCATACCATTTCTTTGCTATAGGTTCCAGGGTGTGCACAAACCTATGTACCCATTATTCATGAGGTACATGCTTCCATGCTTTGTAGCATTGCTCCAAATGTCCTTGAGGACTCGTCTTACCATTAAACCTGCTTCGCACCTCCTGAGGTTGGTCCCTGAATCTAGGAAAAGGGACTTCTGGCACGCTTCCCAAGTATGAATGTACTTTTTATGACCATTCCACCATCTGGCTACTATGGCTTGGAATGCTGAATCTAGAGTCTCCATTTTCTGTGAGTCTGGTACCTGCTCTGAGAATTGTACAATAAACTCTTCTGGGTCTGTCAAACCATCAAAAACAAGTAAGGTTCTTGTCTGTGAACTAAGCCATCTGAGAGACTTGGTAATTCTTGCACATCGATGTCCATGTAGCTCGAACAATCTATTCTTCCAATTCTCTAGGCCGTCATCTGAATCTGTCATGCAGGAGCTGTCACACTCCCAATCCATGATACCTTCGGTAGTAGGATCAACATAATATTCTTCCTTCACTGTGATATTATAGATATGGTCCAAAACATCCTGGTCTTCATCTCTTATTGGCTCGGTGTACCTCTCTCCTTGAGAAGGATCCAATGGTACTATGAATCTAAGTCCTTTCCCTTCAAAAGTCATCTGTCTCTTTTTCAGGTTGATTACTGCATCATTATCTATTGCCCATTCAATTCCTAGCAGTGCTGGATAGGGGTTGCTGTCATCAATTATTTCAATTACCTCAAAGTCTACTAGGGTACTGACTCCATCAATATCTACTGGTACACTAGGGAGTCTTCCTAGGGGCACAATCTTCTGCTGATTGGCTAATCTCAACTATATAGGGGACCATTCCAAAGTAGGTTTTCCCATTTGTTCCCATGTCTGCTTAGTTAAGACATTTACTTCTGATCCTAGGTCCAAGATGACATCAGTCATGTCATACTCTCCTATCTGAGCATACAATCTCATTTCCCTACCAGTTCTTCTGATTCTATGAACAATTTTTTCTTTACCAGAACTTTGTTGAGGTTTGCAAGAAGCAATAACTTTCTGCAACTCGTTTAAAGCATTCTGATTTCTTAAGAGCTTCATACAAATTTGTAAAAAGGAGGACAGTGTACTTACTTTATCCGTCGAAGCTTCTTGCGGTTGTGACTGCTGCTAAGGTTGTTGCACAGGTGCTACTGATGTGTTGGGGTCAGCAAAGTCTCTCTTGGCTTCCATAAATGTCTATTTTTCTCTTTCAACATCAAATGCTAGGATTTTTTCTGGGGCCTTACGGACCCAAGGCTCGGCAGGCTGTTTCTCCTTGTTCTGCACTTCCGTCATAGCTCCACTCCTGGTAACAACATTGATGGCTGGGACAGGTCGTTGCTCCACAGCAATTAGCTGAATATTCTCAGTAGGGGCACTATTTCTTTCTTGAATCTTAGCGATCAACTGCGGACATTGCTCAATCACATGGTCGACAGCTCTGAAATATCGACATGTCGTAGTTGGGTTCCGACAGTCTCTAGCTAGATGTCCTGCTTGGTTACAGTTATAGCACACAACCTGGCCTTGTCTTCTACCAGCCATACCACCATGACCACGACCGCCAAAATTTCCGCGACCTGATGTACTACCACGGTACCCATAGCCCTCATTGCCTTGTCCATCATTTTGTACTCGATAAGCATCATAAGTTCGTTCTCTCATAAGGTCAAAGCTGCGACACTCATCTTCGTTGTGTCCCACTGACTTACAGAACTTGTAATAAGGGTTCTTAGGGACTTGTACATACATCTGTAGGAGATAGCAGTCTTCAGGTTGATGCTGGCCCATTGTCCTACAGATCTCACAATATAGAACACTAGCGTTGAATGGGTTTGGTGCACCAGAATTCAAGAAATTTATTACCGCAGGGCACTATTCCTTGTCGTGACCCTCTGTCCGACATCGTGTACACCAAACCTCTTCGCGACTAGCTTTCCATTTTTTCATATCGCAAAGCTCCAGAGCCATTGCTGCCAACTGCGCTTGTATTTGAGAGATACCAGAATTATCTTCGACAAGGGCTGTTTCAAGCTTCATAGTGATTTCCAAAGCCTCTTGCTGATCCGCAACCTTCTGTTGCATGAGTGGAGTCCTGATGTGCGGTAACAAAGCTACGATGAACCATTCCTTATGATGCGCTGGTCCAATAATGAAACTGACTTGATCTAGCAGAACTTTGAACCTCTGATCAAAGTCCCACATGGATTCTCCTCACCGCTGCTGAATTTCCTTGAGTTCAGTGATACACTGCGACTCTGATTTAGGCTTCTTAAATTCCTTTATCATTGTTATTTTTATATCAGCCAAGACATGGTTCTGAGTACTGGAAAACTTCATGAACTAGGTCAAAGCGCGGTCTCTAAAAGAAGTAACCAACTGCGCTCTTCTTGTATCTTGATCCGTAATGTTCTTAGCAGTCCACACTGCTTCGCATAAGAACCAGAACTGTTCTGGATCCTCTAATCCAGTTCCTTTGAAAACAGGGAGCTTAATGTCGTCATTCATATGGGCCATAGCGGATCTAGGGGGGGAGGGAGGGGGACTGGTAGTAGGTGGGGGGTAACTTACTAGGGTAGACTGACCTGAGACAAGAATACTTGGGCTAGGGTTACTTTCAGACTGCGACGGGTTCTCAGGGATAATAGGTCTTCGCTGCGGGGTTACCGGAGGATTTCCAACAGAAGGGGTTTCTTCGAGATCTGAGGCTGCTGGACTTACGGGGTTAGACTCGATATTCTGACCTAGGGTATAGGACTCAAAATTTCTCTTGTACCTTTTGCCACTTCGCAACAAACCACTTTGCTCATTGAAGGTACTTTCACTTGCAAACATAGGTTAGTAATACTAAATCTAACAGTCTGATTCAATGAGCAATATACCTTTTTCAGCCAATAGCATTTTAATTCTCAAACTAAATGATTTCAAGTACTTACCCCTTGGTCCATTGAAAAATTGTCATTCGGCTTCGCTGAAGGACGTACTTGTGTCAATGGCGAACTCCGTCACAAATGCTTCAAGGGTTCGCGTTGTCCAGAAATCAACAGCTTGAGATATCTTGTTGTTCACCCTTTTTAATATATTAATTCTTGCGGGGGTCCAATCAGGACACTGACCTTCTTGGAAGTTCGTCCTTCTCTTTGTTAACCTAGATAACCACTGGTGCAACTTTATGTGGATACTACCAAAGAAAATTTCATAAACATCAGAAAAAATGTACCTTTGTAAAAAGTCGTTTGAACTACGACGCGGATCTTTGTTCTCTTGTACAGCAAAGTTCAGATAAGTCTCTTCAATCCAATCACCGATTTCTTTCACTGAGGGTCTCCAAAACATAGCCCTCGAGGTACGATGTAAACCCCTCTTGAGCAGATACTGAGTTCAACCGGCAACGGAACCAATTTGTTGGGATTAGGGCAGACCTGGGTTCTATACTTTTGTCTTCGCACCATAAAAGACCCACAGTGTTGGCCCTTTCGGCAACAACTTGCGAACAGGTTGCAATCTCACCCGAAACAGCTATGGGGTGCCGCAGAATCAGGTTTCTGCAAGCAGAAGAGGGATATTACTGTACCTTTAGCTTCTAACAAATGATAATCATGAAATACAGAGCTTTGATATTCACTTATTTAGCTTCGCGGTTAAATAAACAAACAGTGCCTTGCTTAACCCTTTACTGGGAATTCACAGCGAAGTTAGCATTTAGCAATGATCTTACTTATCAGTTATATATTTATCAATGCATAAAGAACATAACAACAACACAGAATAACCACGACACAAGATATAATGTGGTTCACCCCCAGTTTAGAGGCTACGTCCACAGAACTGTGTTTTATTAAACTCTTTACAAAAACCACAGTTCTGATCTACGCACTCAACTGCAGATCCCTTCAATTCCTCAAAGCTGCGCACTAAGCTGCAGATCTCTGCGCACACAGCTGCAGATCTTATTAATCACCCAAAACCTTCTGTGCACACAGCTACAGAGGTCTTCCACGCACATAGCTGGGACTTAACCTTTCTTACAAAACAAGCCTTAGCTTCGCATCAATTCATCTTACATCAAAAGCCTAAACTGACTTCTTTACAAGAGTGCTTATTTATAGTGCACTTATTACAAAACCATGGGCTTGAACCATGGGCACCCCGAACTCTAAACCCTGGACTTAAACCATGGGTTTATTACAAAAAGAAGGCTTTTACTCAACCCCAACACCCCTAAGACTATTTTGAGTCGCAACTCCGCTTACAAGTTCCACAAAAACCATGGAGTTACCAAAATTAAGGACTGTTAAGGTGCGCACCCCAACAGCAGCGCAGGTGAGGAAACTGGGGGATGTAAGGCGTGCAGCGGGGAATGAGGCGTCAGAAAAGAGATGAGCGCGGCAGATGTTGGAGGATGGAAGAGGGTTTTTTTATAAAATTTTATGTGTTTTTTTTTTGGTTTTTTGTTTTTTTGTTTGGACAGAGTTTCTGATGAAGTGACAGGTGAAGAAATGGAGCAACGGAGGAATCGAAAATTGATGAACCGAGTCCAAGCTCAAGGAGGGATTGATGAGCCGATTTTGAGCTCAGAGTGCAGGAGCGAATCCGCTCTGATACCAAATGGAGCAACCGAACCCGGTTGCCCATTAGTCGAATCCGACTATCATTGTAATAATGAATATGAATAGTAAATAATATATTAGATGATGGGTAAAATGTACAATGGAGTCTCGCCTTTATAGGCTTTAAGCATGAAGGGTCACACCCTTTCATAATTAACTAATCTATTTAATAATTTATTTTATATTCGTTACAATAATATGCATGATGATGCATTAATGTTCTTTCGATTCTTGTTATTGTATGTTCTTATTTTTAATAACCATTGCAAGTTTCTAACTAACTCTAAAAAATCTAAATCAAAAGACATAATTCATATTTTGATTATCAACAAAAGAAAGGAAAAAGCGGAATTCATATCTATAAATAGATAAGCAAGTTATTTTTTCCTTAAAGGGTAGCTTAAAAATGAGAGATTTGGAAAATAAGCTAATTGGGATTTCATACACTATAGTAAGGTTGTGGGTCTCAATAATAATCCATGTTGTAATAATGGTTAGTGGGTGCCATAATAACTCCATAGTGTAAAGTGTTCAATTCTATCAATTTGTCGGTATGTCAAGATTTGGGTCCCCACATGTACGTTGGACCATTAAGGAACAAGATAAATTGGAGTCCTCACTTTCTATGAATATAGTTAGTATAGTTATGTTTCACCAACACCTCTAGTTGTGAGTGACCTAATACTACTTGTGAAATGTATAAATAAATCCCTCATCTCCTCATTCATGCATTTGTTCATTTGAGGGTCGAGTATTTGAGAGATTAAATTTATGGTATATGCTCTTCTATTTCACTACCTTAGTAATATGCAGAATCAAAAGATGAGTCTTCCTAGCAAAATATTCACCAACACATTAAAATATTTTATAATTTGATGAAAGATTTTCCAAGTTTTTAAAATATTTTATAATTCAATTAAATATTTTCCAATATCTTATAGTTTAGTGAACAATTTTCCAGGAATTTACAAGATTCTATAATATAATAAAATATTAGCCAAAAAATTATATATACATATTATACTATTGATAAAATAGCCTTCATTTTTTCCTATATATTAGGAGATTCGCCCATTTATTTTACATATAAATTTTGTAGATGTTCTTAAAATTATCCTTGGATACAAGTATCATGAATTAATCAAAACATAGTTATATACAAGTCCTCTGACTTATTAAACAAGGGTAAAATATTAGGACATTACAATATCAAATAGTGAATATAGTAACACGGCCTCGAAAAATGAATTAATTAAGATTTTAAAAGGTTTGATAATATGTTCACATCATCCTTATGAAAGGAAGTTTATGATATGTTTGAATGGGGATACGTTTCATACAATAGAGAACAACAACGTATTGGATCTTCTTTCAAATGTAAAAATAAGTAGAAAGTTTACAAGTTCAAATCTAGATTTTCCCCAGAAGAGACAAACTATGCTTGGATATATATGAAAAAATATCGGATACTCTAGGAAGATACCCTATTTGAAAAAAGTTATCTTCCCCTTTTAAAAAGAGTATATCTTATAATTTAAACAAGCTTGGTCATTGGGATAATTATTCCACATGTAAGGAGAAAATGCCATGGCTTGCAACACTCTTTATAGAATATCTTGAACTTAAAGGGCACGGTTTACATTTTTGTTCTACCTCTGATCATCCTTATGAGGAAATCCATTGTATCAACCCATGTGAATTCTCTAATTGTGAAAACTCTTGTGATTCTAACTATGAATATGAAACATTGGAATGTGAATTTTGTGCCCGAGGCCTGGATGTTTTTCTTATGCAAATTTTTTGGGTGTGAAAGTTGTCGCTAGTTTGATTTCCACGTGTTCTTATTGTATGCGTCTACTTATAATCCTAAATATAGGAATAAGGATATTGACGACTTATTAGATACAATCCATGCATAGTATATTATATAGAGAAATGATTTAAGAACTAAAAAAGATGTGTTGGCTTAAACAAAATGAAGACTAAGAGAAGATTCAAAGGAATTCAAAAAACTTGCTCCATCACACTATAAATCCATCTCTAGTCATCGCTCTCTAATTAAACTATATGATCCATGTCCATATCCATATGAAGATCGACAACAAGACAAGGAAACATTGTTTTTATTACAAACTGAAAAACAACAATAATTATGAAACATGCAATTGATAAGGCAATAATTAGACTCTTTTATTTCTTCCAAGCATTGAGAAGAATCAAATATCTACTATGTTGCCTTGCATTATGGATCTCACTCTTTTATTTCTTCCAAGCATTGAGAAGAATCAAATATCTACTATGTTGCCTTGTATTATGAATCTCTGTAGATGATTGCAATAACAATAAATTTGAAGCATACATTTGATGATTTGGGATGCATTTCAGAAATGCCAAACCTAATGAAGGCCCCCATTTTGTGCTAGTTGAGTAATTATTTCCCCACATTAGTGTTTTTCCATCAATATTTTTTATACAAAATTGATTCTTAAAGCTAATGTCACTAAGTTTTTCAATGCCCCTTTCTTCACCATGTGATCCAAAAATAAATATATGCATGTCAATAGTTTCTTCCAATTTTTGTACAACAAGCTCTCGATGGTATGCTTTTCTTACAATTTCAATCAATGATGGTAGGCTCCCGACTTTCTTCCTCCTCAATGTCCTTGATAAATGGTTGAAAATTTGATCAATATTATCATGCGTATACCCAACAAGAAGGAAAACCATTTTAACCTTTTTAAAAATTCTCAATTGAACAAACATGTTTAAAGAATGCACATGTGGCTCATTGGCAAGATGAGCAGTTTAGAACGTACACAGATACATTTCCTATTAGAACTATGTTATCAGTGGTCAATTTTTGCAGAAAACTACACTCTTCAACCACATAACGAGATTCCAAGTCAATATTATCACTCAGACCGGGTCAACATAATGGTTCATATCACCTATTATAGACATGGGGAAGATAGTACTAAAGAGAAAAGGGTTATATTGAAGGAGTATCACTTTTACATAAGTGATGACATGTTACATGACTTGGATTTTGTACAACAAAGCTTTCAATTGTTCTACAATCACTTGGAGGATAACAATATACAGATGGAACAAAATTGGATTTGATATGATGGTTGTGCAAGGCAATTTGAAAATTGTCATGTCATCCAATGGTTGTGTATTCTCCACAAGAGGCACAAGGTGCCACATATTTGGAACTATTTTGAGACTTGACACGGAAAAGGGGAACATGATGGAGCAGGTGCATGTATCAAGACTGCATTACGTAGGAAAGAGATGAAATTCACAACTATTTCGCTCATCCAAGATGCAAAGACCATTGTTGCATGGTGTTCTTCAGTGATGGGGCAGGGAGCCAGAAGGCAAGAAGACCAATCATCTCAAAAATGACATGTACATACATATTTTTGGTAGGTGGTCGATGTAGATTGATCACACCTATATGAGTGCAAGCCCTTCCAAGGAACTCATGCATTCCATTTAATTAGAAAGTCAGGAAATGCTATAGTTGAAATGTGGACAAGGAAACTCTCTTGTTTTTGTTATCCATGTAACAGTGGTGAATGGGAAAATTGTGAATCCACAGATTGGGTTGACTATTGGGATCATGTATCACTCCCCATTGCTTGACAAATAACTGCATAATTATCCCAGTTGGAGGAGGTCTAGTCGAGTATTTCACATGACTATGACCACATTTCAGATCTCGTACAACCAGGTTCGACTATTATGTTGATAACTTTGAAATGTTTGACGACTAGTTGTGTTTACTTAGTTTACTCCTAGGTATGCACTTTATTTTATGAAGGGAACATATACACAGTGGTTTCCCTGAGAGGCAATGAATGGAACGCTGACTACTGGCTGGCACGTTTCTTGTATGGGAAGCAACCACTCTTTGTCTCATTGAATGACTCCGAGGGCAATGATTTTTCAATTGGGTCGATGGTTATCAAAGGAGAATATTTGATGCAGGTTTTCCACGCACGAAAGAAAAAATGTTATGTATTTGAAGATTATACACCAGGTCAAATTGTATATCGTTATACAAACTTATTTATTGGCACAAACCTCCAACTGCAAACAATGACAAGCAATAACTCATCAAATTCACGATACTTGTTGCCTTACTCTGAGCACGAGAGGCTAAAGGATACCATTTCTATTAGAGGTGAGCCAGATAGTTGAATGATCACATATACGTATTCAGGTATGTGGTAGTCAGGTATCTTGGTTTCATGGTCTCATTGATTATTTACATATTGATAGATTGATAAATTGAATAGAATTCTACAACTTGATAAATTGCACAAGCTTCATCATGCATTTTCTGTATTATATTCATACTTACATGACTCGTGCCATATAGCCCAAGACCATTATCTAGAACTCGATATGGGATATTTCTAAATTCTATTGCATCTACCTTGAATCTCGAAGTTGGTCCTATAAGGACATCTCCTTGAATCTGATAATTATCTCCTTGAATCCGATAATTTCTTTTTCCATGGGTGTCGTGTAGTTAAGGAGTCATAATCCTAGCCTAATAACCATTTCCAATCCTATCTCGCAAACCATTTAACCAATCCTAGAAGCTCTAGTTTCCCTTGCAAACCATAGTTTGCATTCAAAAACATAGAAAACCTTATTTTGAACCTAGAGGTAGGAATTCTATGCCCTGGGTAGGGATTCAACAGGTGTCCCTGAAATCCTGTAGGAGGTGGGATTCAACTTGCCATAGAATGATGTTCATCACCCAGATCAACAAACCATTGACTCTGTTGGATTCCAGACATCATGATAGTGCCAGGGGTGGCCCTCTACTTTGGGTCCATGGACAAGGGATCCTATTTTAGGTCAATTTCGGAAACTAGGTTTTTGCTCAGTAAGGGAATGCAAAATTTTTGCACATAGGGGTCAACTTTGCAAATTCCTTGACCGTGAACATGTGGCTAGTGTTCCCACATGGAACCTCTCTAAACACACTTTCATGACCCACCATAACCCCATTTGGATGCATGGTTTCCATTCTATGCCCCAGGTAGGGATTCAACAGGTGATCCTGAAAGCCTGTAGGAGGTGGGATTCAACGTGCCATAAAATGATGGTCATGGCTCATATCGAAAAATCGTCGAATCCGTTAGATTGAGGACATTAGGATAGTTCTAGGGGTGGCCCTCTACTCTAGGTCCATGGAGAAGGGATCATTTTTAGGTCAATTTTGGAAACTACGGTTTTGCTCAGTAAGGGGATGCAAAAATTTTGCACATAGGGGTCAAATTTGCAAATTCCTCGACCATGAGCATGTGGCTAGTGTTCCCACATCAAAAATTCATCAACATTCTTACATGACCCACCGAAAACCCATTTTGATGCACGGTTTCCATTATATGCCATGGGTAGGGGTTCAACAAGTGTCCCTGAAATCCTGTAGGAGGTGAGATTCAATGTTCCATAGAATGATGGTCATGGCTTGGATTACCGAACTGTCAAATCCGTTGGATTCAGGACATCGAGATAGTGCTAGGGGTGGCCCTCTACTCTAGGTACATGGACAAGGGATCATTTTTTAGGTCAATTTTGGAAACTAGTGTTTTGCTCAGTAAGTGAATGCAAAATTTTTGCAAATAGGGGCCAACTTTGCAAATTCCTGGACCGTGAACATTGGGCTAGAGTTTTATGTAGAAAACACCTAAACACACTTGCATGACCCACTCAAACCTACTTTTGATGCACAATTTACATTTTATGCCCTAGGTAGGGATTCAATAGGTGTCCCTGAAAACCTGTAGGAGGTGCGATTCAATGTTCCATACAATGATGGTTGTGGCTCAGATCAATGAACCGTCAACTCCATTGGATTCAAAACATCAAGATAGTGCTAGGGGTGTCCCTCTACTCTAGTTCCATGAAAAAGGGATCCTTTTTCAGGTCAATTTTGGAAATAAGGGCTTTGCTCAATAAGGGAATGCGAAATTTTTGCACATAGGGGTTAGCTTTGCAAATTCCTCGACCATGAATGTGTGGCTACAATTCCCACATTGAACCTCCATAAACACGCTTGCATGACCCATCGAAACCCCATTTTGATGCATGGTTTTCATTCTATTCCCCTGGTAGGGATTCAACAGGTGTCCTTGAAAGCCTGTAGCAGGTGGGATTCAACGTGCCATAGGATGATGGTCTTGGATCGGAACATTGAACTGTCAACTCTGTTGGATTTAGGACATTGAGATAGTGCTAGGGGTGACCCTCTACTCTAGGTCCATGGACAAGGGATCATTTTTTATGTCAATTTTGGAAACTAGGATTTTATCCAGTAAGGGAATGTGAAATTTTTGCATATAGGGGTCAACTTTGCAAATTCCTCGACCATGAACATGTGGCTAGTGTTCCCACATAGAACCTCCCTAAACACACTTTCATGACCCACTGAAACCCCATTTTGATGCAATGTTTCCATTCTATGCCCCGGGCAGGGATTCAATAGGTGTTTTTGAAATCCTGTAGGAGGTGGGCTTCATTGTGCCATATAATGATGGTCATGGTTCAGATATACCAACCGTTGGATTTAGGACATCATGATAGTGCTAGGGGTGGCCCTCTACTTTGATTCCATGGAAAAGGGATAATTTTTTAGGTCAATTTTGGAAACTAGGGTTTTTCTCAGTAAGGGAATGCGAACATTTTGCAAATAGGGGTCAACTTTGCAAATTCCTCAACTGCGAATGTGTGGCTAGCATTCCCACATGGAGCTTGCCTAAACACACTTGCATGACCCATTGAAACCCTGTTTTGATGCATGGTTTCCATTCTATGCCCCGCATAGGGAATCAACAGGTGTCCCTGAAAGCCTATAAGAGGTGGGATTCAACATGACATAGAATGATGACAGTGGCTCAGATAGAAGAACTATCGGATCTGTTGGATTTAGGACATCGAGAAAGTTCTAGTGTGGCCCTATACTCCGAGTCCATGGACAAGGGATCTTGTATTAGGTCAAATTTGGAAACTAAGGTTTTGCTCAGTAAGGGAATGCGATATTTTTGCACATAGGGGTCAACTTTTAAAATTCCTCGATCATGAACATGTGGCTAGCATCCCACATGGAACCTACCTAAACACGCTTTAATGAGCCACTAGAACAAATCTTTAATGCACAGTTTCTATTCTATACCACGTGTAGGGATTCAACAGGTGTCCCTAAAATCCTGTAGGCAGTGGGATTCAATGTGCCATATAATGATTATCGTGTCTCGGATCGATGAACCACTGACTCTGTTGGATTCAGGATATCGAGATAGTTCTATGGGTGGTGCTCTTCTCTGGGTCCATGGAAATTAGGGTTTTGCTCAATAAGGGAATGTGAAATTTTTTCACATAGGGGTCAACTTTCAAAATTCCTCAACTATGAACATGTGGCTAGAGTTCCCACATGGAACCTACCTAAAAAAGATTGCATGACTGACCAAAAAACTGTTTTTATGCATGGTTTCCATTCTATTCCCCAGGTAGGGATTCAACATGTCTTCCTAAAATCCTGCAGGAGGCGGGATTCAACGTGCCATAGAATGATGACCGTGGCTTGGATCAAAGAACTGTCGACTCCAATGGATTCAGGACATCGAGATAGTTCTAGGGGTAGCCACGGGGACTTCACTTAGTGAACCTCTCACATAGCATGTACGATCATGGGATATTAAAGAATACCCTTAATTTCCAGAGATATTGACCCAAACTATTTTTTTTGAAACCCCCTCCCAATACTTAAAACCTCCTCCCCACCCCTTTTTATACCTCAATCCTTATAAACCACCCTACCCACCCCACCTTAAACCCCTCATCCCCCCAATACCTGAAATATATTGGTTCAATTTTTGATAATTTTAAAACCCACAATATGAACTAACATGATAGGATATTGGTCAAGAAGTGAAGACCCCATGGGGGTAGCTCTCTACTCTAGGTCCATGGACAAGGGATCCTATTTTAGGTCAATTTTTGAAACTAGGGTTTTGCTAAGTAAGGGAATGTGAAGTTTTTTCACATAGGGGTCAACTTTGCAAATTCCTCGACCCTGAACATGTGGCTAGTATTCCCACATGAAATCTTCCTAAACAAGCTTTCATGACACACCAAGCCCATTTTGATGCATGGTTTCCATTCTATGCCCCGAGTAGAGGCATAGAATTGGATCATGGTAAGAAACAATTTAAATGTACTTTTTTTTCATTACGTAATATTGTAATTGTGCATTGTTCTCAAATTTATAACTGATATCTCCATGCAATTGTAAAATCTATAAAAAATTGGGAACATTACACATAGAAACATTCTTGGCCACATGTGTATTATCACACTTAAAATACTGAACCATGAAGATCTCAAAAGCCTTGATATGAAATATTTTTTATATCATGGAAGTTATAATACAAAAATAGTAGGCCTTTATATGGCCTGTCAATGTACATGTATCAAAAAAATCTTTGATTTACATGCAAACAAAAGTACATTCATCCTAGACCGCAACCCTATACTCTAACTTCCTCTTGTACATAAAAATACATATTTTTCTTAGACTAACACGTCAAAACTCTAACTTTCTCTTGTTTTTTCCTGACCCTAATGCTTTTTTCCTCTTTCTACGACCACTGTGCATCTCTAGCGACTACAAATCAATGTTAATATTTCTTCATCAGGTAGTTGAACTAGTACTGTCTAGTAATAACAAAGTTTGAGAATTTAAAATATGACTCAATTGTACATATTAAAACAAACACGCACTGCATCCATCTGGGGTATAGATGCCTCTGATGTCCTCCTCCTTGCAAAGAGTCTCTCTACAATGCTTCTATCCGAATAAAAATAAATATGTGAATTATCTCAACAATTATGAAGATGTACACATGAATGAGAAAGTACTAATCAATTATGTAAAAAATGAACATCTCACCAAAAAAATTTGTTCCTGGGAATGAGATTGGGCTTCTTCAGTAGCAAGAGGAGACGTAGGTTGAACATCGACCTCGGTCGTGTGCACTAATGGGTGAGGGTGTGGCTACATTCACCAAATGATAAAATAGTTAGACATCATGCGTGTCCATAGACAATACAAATGAATTGTACAATTACAAATATTCAAGTAGATGTAACTTTGTGTGACTTATCCCTATTGTTGATGCAGCATTGACTGTAGTATAAACAACCCCACTAAGGTCTTGCACAGATGAATCTACATCCTGATGTTGTAAACATGAAAAAATAGCATTAAGAAAAACTAGTTGTGAAATGAATTCAAAGCTAACCAGTAACCATTATAGCCCAAGACCATTATCTAGCACTCGATATGGGATATTTCTAAATTCTATTGCATCTACCTTGAATCTCGAAGTTGGTCCTATAAGTACATCTCCTTGAATCTGATAATTATCTCCTTGAATCCTTTAATTTTTTTTTCCACTGGAGACGTGTAGTTAAGGAGTCGTAATCCTAGCCTAATAACCATTGCCAATCCTATCTCACAAACCATTTAACCAATCCTAGTAACTCTAGTTTCCCTTGTAAACCATAGTTTGCATTCAAAACCATAGAAAACCTTATTTTGAACCTAGACGTAGGAATTCTATGCCCTGGGTAGGGATTCAACAGGTGTCCTTGAAATCCTATAGGAGGTGGGATTCAACTTGCCATAGAATGATGTTCATCACTCAGATCAACAAACCGTCGACTTTGTTGGATTCTAGACATTTCAATAGTGCTAGGGGTGGCCCTCTACTCTGGGTCCATGGACAAGGGATCCTATTTTAGGTCAATTTCGTAAACTAGGTTTTTGCTCAGTAAGGGAATGTGAAATTTTTGCACATAGGGGTCAACTTTGCAAATTCCTCGAGCGTGAACATGTGGCTAGTGTTCCCATGTGGAACCTCTCTAAACACACTTTCATGAGCCACCAGAACCCCATTTTGATGCATGGTTTCCATTCTATGCCCCGGGTAGCGATTCAACAGGTGATCCTGAAAGCCTATAGGAGGTGGGATTCAACGTGCCATAAAATGATGGTCATGGCTCGTATCGATGAATCATCAACTCTGTTGGATTGAGGACATCAGGATAGTTCTAGGGGTGGCCCTCTACTATAGGTCCATGGACAAGGGATCATTTTTTAGGTCAATTTTGGAAACTATGGTTTTGCTCAGTAAGGGAATGCGGAATTTTTGCACATAGGGGTCAAATTTGCAAATTCCTCAACCATGAATGTGTGGCTAGAGTTCCCACATCAAAAATCCATCAACATGCTTACATGACCCATCGAAACCCCATTTTTATTCACGGTTTCCATTCTATGCCATGGGTAGGGGTTCAACAGGTGTCCTCAAAAGCCTTTGGGAGGCAAGATTCAATGTTCCATAGAATGATGGTCGTGGCTTGGATTACCGAGCTGTCAACTCCATTGGATTCAGGACATCGAGATAGTGCTAGGGGTGGCCCTCTACTTTGGGTACATGGACAAGGGATCATTTTTTAGGTTAATTTTGGAAACTAGTGTTTTGCTCAGTAAGTGAATGCAAAATTTTTCAACATAGGGGCCAACTTTGCAAATTCCTCGACCGTGAACATGTGCCTAGAGTTCCCATGTATAAAATACCTAAACACACTTGCATGGCCCACTCAAACATCCTTTTGATGCATGGTTTCCATTTTATGCCTAGGTAGGGATTCAACAGGTGTCCCTGAAAGCTTGTAGGAGGTGCGATTCAACGTGCGATACAATGATGGTTGTGGATTAGATCAATGAACTGTCAAATCCATTGAATTTAGGACATCAGGATAGTGCTAGGGGTGGCCCTCTACTCTAGTTCCATGGAAAAGGGATCCTTTTTTAGGTCAATTCTGGAAATAAGGGCTTTGCTCAACAAGGGAATGCAAAATTTTTGCACATAGGGGTTAGCTTTGCAAATTCCTTGACCATGAATGTGTGCCTAGAATTCCCACATGGAACCACCATAAACAGGCTTGCATGACCCATTGAAACCCCATTTTGATGCACGGTTTTCATTCTATTCCCCGGGTAGGGATTCAACAGGTGTCCTTGAAAGCCTGTAGTAGGTGGGATTCAACGTGCCATAGGATGATGGTATTGGATCGGATCGACGAACTGTCAACTTCTTTGGATTTAGGACATTGAGATAGTGCTAGGGGTGACCCTCTACTCCAGGTCCATGGACAAGGGATCATTTTTTAGGTCAATTTTGGAAACTAGGATTTTATCTAGTAAGGGAATGTGAAATTTTTGCATATAGGGGTCAACTTTGCAAATTCCTTGACCATGAACATGTGGCTAGTGTTCCCACATATAAAATTCCTAAACACACTTTCATGGCCCATCAAAACCCCATTTTGATGCAATGTTTCCATTCTATGCCCTGGGTAGGGATTCAACAAGTGTTTTTGAAATCCTGTAGGAGGTGGGCTTCAACATGCCATATAATGATGGTCGTGGTTCAGATTTATGAACAGTCGGATTTAGTACATCATGATAGTGCTAGGGGTGGCCCTCTACTTTGATTCCATGGACAAAGGATCATTTTTTAAGGTCAATTTTGGAAACTAGGGTTTTTCTCAGTAAGGGAATGCGAACGTTTTGCACATAGGGGTCAACTTTGCAAATTCCTCGACTGTGAATGTGTGGATAGCATTCTCACATGGAACCTACCTAAACATGCTTGCATGACCCATCGAAACCCTGTTTTGATGCACGGTTTCCATTCTATGCCCCGCATGGGGAATCAACAGGTGTCCCTGAAAGCCTATAAGAGGTGGGATTCAACATGACATAGAATGATGACCATGGCTTGGATAGAAGAACTATTGGCTTTGTTGGATTCAGGACATCGAGAAAGTTCTAGTGTGGCCCTCTAATCTGAGTCCATGGACAAGGGATCCTGTATTAGGTCAAATTTGGAAACTAGGGTTTTTCTCAGTAAGGGAATGCAAAATTTTTGGACATAGCGGTCAACTTTGAAATTTCCTCGATCGTGAAAATGTGGCTAACATCCCACATGGAACCTACCTAAACACGCTTTAATGAGTCACTAGAACCTCACTTTAATGCATAGTTTCCATTCTATACCATGTATAGGGATTCAACAAGTGTCCCTAAAATCCTGTAGGCAGTGGGATTCAATGTGCCATATAATGATTATCGTGGCTCGGATCAATGAACCACTGACTCTATTGGATTCAGGACATTAGGATAGTTCTATGGGTGGTGCTCTTCTCTGGGTCCATGGAAATTAGGGTTTTGCTCAATAAGGGAATGTGAAATTTTTTCACATAGGGGTCAACTTTCAAAATTCCTCAACCGTGAACATGTGGCTAGCGTTCCCACATGGAACCTACCTAAACAAGCTTGCATGACTGACCGAAAACCTGTTTTTATGCACGGTTTCCATTCTATGCCCCAGGTAGGGATTCAACATGTGTCCCTAAAATCCTGTAGGAGGTGGGATTCAACGTTATAGGATGATGACCGTGGCTTGAATCGAAGAACTGTCGACTCCAATGGATTCAGGACATTGGGATAGTTCTAGGGGTAGCCATGGGGACTTCACTTACTGAACCTCTCACATAGCACGTACGATCGTGGGATATTAAAGAATACCTTAATTTCCAAAGATATTTACCCAAACTCTTTTTGTTGAAACCCCCTCCCAATACTTAAAACCTCCTCCCCACCCCTTTTTATACCTCAATCCTTATAAACCACCCTACCCACCCCCACCTTAAACACGTCATCCCCCCAATACTCGCAAAATATTGGTTCAATTTTTGGTAATTTGAAAACCCACAATATGAACTAACGTGATAGGATATTGGTCAACAAGTGAAGACCCCATGGGGGTAGCTCTCTACTCTGGGTCCATGGACAAGGGATCCTGTTTTAGGTCAATTTCTGAAACTAGGGTTTTGCTGAGTAAGGGAATGTGAAATTTTTTCACATAGGGGTCAACTTTGCAAATTCCTTGACCCTGAACATGTGGCTAGCACTCCCACATGAAATATTCCTAAACACGCTTTCATGACACACCAAAAACCCATTTTGATGCAGGGTTTCCATTCTATGCCCCGAGTAGAGGCATAGAATTGGATCATGGTAAGAAACAATTTAAATGTACATTTTTTCATTATGTAATATTGTAATTGTGCATTGTTCTCAAATTTATAACTGATATCTCCATGCAATCATAAAATCTATCAAAAATTAGGAACATTACACATAGAAACATTCTTCACCACACATGTATAATCACACTTAAAAGACTGAACCATGAAGATCTCAAGAGCCTTGATATGAAATATTTTTTATATCATGGAAGTTATAATACAAAAATAGTAGGCCTTTATATGGTCTGTCAATGTACATGTATCAAAACAATCTTTGATTTACATGCAAACAAAAGTACATCCATCCTAGACCGCACCCCTATACTATAACTTCCTCTTGTACATAAAAATACATATTTGTCTTAGACTAACACATCAAAACTCTAACTTTCTCTTGTTTTTTCCTGACCCTGATGCTTTTTTCCTCTGTCTATGACCACCATGCATCTCTAGCGACTACAAATCAATGATAATATTTCTTCATCAAGTAGTTGAACTAGTACTATCCAGTAATAACAAAGTTTGAGAATTTAAAATATGACTCAATTGTACATATTAAAACAAACATGCACTGCATCCATCTGGGGTATAGATGCCTCTGGTGTCCTCCTAGTTGCAGAGAGTCTCTCTACAATGCTTCGATGTGAATAAAAAGAAATATGTCAATTATCTCAACAATTATGAAGATGTACACATGAATGAGAAAGTACTAATCAATTATGTAAAAAATGAACATCTCACCAAAAAATTTGTTCCTGGGAATGAGATTGGGCTTCTTCAGTAGTAAGAGGAGACGTAGGTTGAACATCGACCTCGGTCATGTGCACTAATGGGTGAGGGTGTGGCTACATTCACCAAATGATAAAATAGTTAGACATCATGTGTGTCCATAGACAATACAAATGAATTGTACAATTACAAATATTCAAGTAGATGTACCTTTGTGTGACTTATCCCTATTGTCGATGCAGCATTGACTGTAGTATAAACAACCCCACTAAGGTCTGGCATAGATGACTATACATCCTAATGTTGTAAACATGCAAAAATAACATTAAGAAAAACTAGTTGTGAAGTGAATTCAAAGCTAACCAGTAACTTCCATTGGAAGTGTCTACACTACCATTGAATGAGTAGGTTGATTGTCATGGACACCCTCTCTTTTTAAGGAAGAGGGTCATATGGTGTAGATAACCCACTTATCTACATTTGGAATATGGGGAGATCCAAACCAAAGAGGTCGTGTAGGGAATTGTAATGATGTCTATAGTCATAAAGTGTTATCATAGTTAGACATGGACTTGAATGAATAGAATAATATATAGTGAAAAAACTAACATGTTGTAATATAATTACCGCTTCCTAGGACATATCTCCCCCATGGAAGGGACCGCTGCCAACAATTTCTTTCCCCTCTTTAGATCCAGATAACATCTGCAAGTTTAAAAATTATAAATATTAGCAATCTATAAATAATTCGAACAAGATTTTGTAATTAACCATGTGCTTACATTATTCAGGTAATCATTAATTCTACGTGGGAGTAATTCATTGAGATCAATGTCTCTAGCATCAGGTTCTAAATGGGGTTCCTAGAACTTCAAAAAAATGTAAATATTAGACAATTTAACAACTTAATTAAGACTAACATATGCATTAACAAAATGACACATGTTGAAATATTACCTTGGTGTTTGTTGTTTGGGCCTCGAATACAACCACACCAGGTGCACTACCACCCCCCTAAGAGGAATCAAATTTCAATCTCCTGTAAAAGTAAAAATTGCATATATTACGAATCTTTTAATATTTTTACAATATGGAAAAATTAAAAATTGAACAACAATAGAGTTTTAACAACATTTGTCTTTACCTGACCACCAGTCATCGTAGAGGTACCATGTCTTGGTCCAGGATCATAACAAGATTGACCACACGTTATGCACACATGTGGCTCACTCTAAGGAACATGGGGTGTCGATCTATCCCCACCAATAGATGGTCCTCCACCACTGGAAGCTGGTGGTTTTACCCCACCAGAGGAAGAGGGCCCTACCTGGTCAATAGTTATGGTGTGTCGGGAAACCATCTCAACTAGAGTAAGAAATGCCTCCTGTGTCTGGGTAACGATATCATGTGCAAAAGGGATGTTTGGACTTGGTAGCTAGGCACAGGGTGGAGGTACATGTCGATTGACATCTTTATTGATAGTATTGGGTCAGTTTTGGGGCATCCCCCTACCAACGCCATGGAACCCCAACATGTCAAAATAGTTCACATGTTTCCCCATCACAAAATTTGCATACACATTCGGAGGAAGTACAATGGTACTTCCCTATTGTTGTGTGGGGGAATGTCGAAAACCATGTATCATCTCTCCATCCAATGGTCTCTAATGGGTGGATAGATGCACCACTCAATCGAAATATGTGTCCTGGTGCTATCTAGAATGTCATCCATCCCAGGCACTCTAAACAATGTATATATGTGTTCTTTGGTTATTTTTAGCTTCTTTATCTCATTGCAGCTCAAACCATCAGCATATTCTCGTCTTTTTGTTTCCATTTAGGATGTGGGCTATATAGAGCATCATTCGATCTAGATATTGTATCAACTATTATTAGCAATGAGGCTGACAAGGAGCGACAAAGCTCATCTCCACCCCTCCAGGAAGAAACCAATCTCTCTAAGATGCCCAATGACCCTCAATATCTCCGCATCGTGGTCCATAGTAGCCACTGCAATCATAAATACAAATAAAATATCATTAGAAAAATAAACACATGATATAATAACATCTCTAAGCAATGAAGAGTATAAAACTAATGTACGAAAAATAACAACATAAACTAAATCTATTATTTAAATTTTAAAATTGACCTTGAATTTTACAGTAAAGAATAAACATTTAACATTTAACATTTTAAATTTACATCCTAAATTCAAGTATTAATTCCAATTTCCATATGGATTTGTATATAAAATGTCTTATGTGCATATGTTGATTGGGAAGCTCCTTTAGCTTATTTTAAGGCTTGGATTATGAAGTTTCATCAAAATTGTGAGGTGTTGATTAATGCCCTTGCAGGACCAACTCCCAGATTGCAGGTAGAGGCAAAGGCTAGAGCCTAGAAGAGGTGACATAATGTGCTATTGATAAATAAAATCCCAGTATAGGCATGGATTTTGTTAGATATGTAATTATTTGTTGTACCGTGATGTTTTTTGGACTCCAAAGTTCATTTAGCAGATCTTTGTTTATATGTAATTTGGGCCATGTATGGATTCCACTTGATGTTATTTTAGTTGTATGCACTCTTTCTATATACCCATGAGAGACTAAATGCATAATTGTGTATAGTGGCTTTTATGGCTGCAAGGTTTCCACTAGATTCTATCATGTATGATAGTATGTGATTGGCATGTAATCAAACACATCAACCTCCCTATGTATCTTGATGTTCATAGAGCCTATTGTTGAATTCCGTTGTCTTGACCTTAACCAAAAATTACCCTTCAGTCAAGAGGAAATATTTGTTAAGCATGGCAAACTTCTATACCTTATTTTAACACTTGGATTAGGAAGTTTCATCAAAACTATAAGGTATTTATTGATGTTCTTGGACGACCAACTTCGATATTTCAGATAGAGGTAAGGGATTTACCATGTTTGTTTATGTATTTTAGGGAAGATATGAATTCTACTTGAATTTTTTTTAGTTGTATGCAATCTTGCAATATAATTGACAAACTTTGCATATTTGTAAATTTTGGTTTGGATTCACAAGGATGATTGCGAATATACATATGCAAATAGTGAAGTTGATTTTCTTTTTCTGAGTTAATTGGGGTTTTGGTTTACATTGGGCATGTAAATTGATTATGCAAACTTGCAATGTACTTGACAAATGTTGCATATTTGTGAATTTTGGTAAGGATTCACAAGGATGCTTATGAATATGCATATGGAAATAGTGAAATTGATTTGTTTTTTATGACTTAATTGGGGTTTTGGTTTCCATTGGCCATGTAAATTCCTTTATGGGCATATAAACTAAAATATTTTGGTTAAAATTCAAATTAGGGCCAATAAGTTATTGAATATAGGGAAAATAGCATGAGCCTGGATTTGAAGGTAATACCTCACAAAGAAGAGGTTGATCCCAAGGTGGAGTTTGTTGCCTTTTTCTCACCCAAAATGTGTTCTCCCTAACTTGTTTTGGTCCTTCCAAGCTCCAATCAGCGTGTCGTTGTGGAAAAAATGATAGGCTTGACCTGTTTTAACCGTAAAACAGGTTTTAGTAAACAGGAGCACAGTTTTGTAAGGTAAAATGGGGGCGTGTTTTCGTGTACTATCCTAATTGGCATGCATTTTGGAAACCTTGGGACTAGGCTTGGCAGGGTCAGGATTGCTTGGTATGATTTCTAATTTATGGACCAAGAGTGATTGACTTCACTCTACCATTGCATCTAAAAGGTCCCTCAACTTTGTGCACTCACCCTTTTATGAGTAAATTGGGGTTTTGGTTTCCATTGGGCATCTAAATTTATTTTAGGGCATAGAAATGAAAAAAAATTATCATTTTAATTCATATTAGAGCATACAAATTATTGAAAATGATGAGACTAGCATGATGACAGTTGGTGTAAATACCTAATAAGGAAGAGATTTATCCCAAATGTATAAATTGTATGCCTTTCTCATGGGTGTGTGCAAGAAGTTTAGGGACCTTTTAGATGCAATCCTAGTTTTCAAAAACAAGATCATGTTACCAAAAAATACATCAACCCGAGCCTAACATAGCACTTGGTATGGTTCAACCCGAGCCTGACATGTCATGGGACATGTAGGATAGGAATCCATATCGTGTACGCATTATATAACTACAAAATGTGCTCATGATATGTAGTTATAAAACACGTACGCGATTTGTAAATCATAAAAAAAAAAAAATACACAGGCTCGAAACCCGCGTCCCATTTTAACAATCAAGAACGCGAAATTGAAGGGCAATTGGAGCGTTTTGGAGCGAGACCATTGCTTGGGATTGTTGCAGGAGCTGATTCAGGTTGAGGGGAGGATATTTCACTCGTGGATTGTCATCCAACAAGGTAATTCAATCACCCAAAGCATTTTTTTGTCAATTTTTACCCTATAATTGTGTTTTTTAATAAAATAATCAATCCAACAACTCCCAAGCTAATGTTTGATGTGACAAAGAAACTTTGTTTGATTTTGAGCAACAAAATTAAAAAACATAACTACATAAACCATTTATATAATTTTAAAGGATTTGGAACTTTTTTATATAAATTTTATATTGTTTAATTGAAATAAGTTTAAATGTTTCATAAATTTATATGGAATATAAAGAATGTCAATCTATATAATACTTTACTTTTATATATATAAAAGTTTACATATCATAATATCAATATAACAAGTAATTTATACTAATGGAAGAAAGAAACTTCCTTTTATTTTGAGTAACAAAATTCAAAAACATAGTTGAAGAAATAACTGATGTAATTTTAAAAGATTTGGATTTTTTTATTAGTTCTTTTATTAAGGTATTGGCATTGTATATTTTAGATAGAACTAGAGTTTTTCACATGAAAACATGCACAGGAAATTTAGCAATACTTCCCCATCTCAGTGGATGGTAGAGGTTGTAAACCCTAGTCTATTTTAACAAAATGCCTGACCCCAAAAAACTCTTAAAAAAAATAGTATGAAAATGTCTTACCAATTGAACTAACTTGAAACTTAGATAGAACAACAAAATTGTGGAAGTGCTAAATCTATTTTGTAAATGAAAATAATTTTAAAATTGATATATGTAAAAGTCACCAATGAGGGTGAAGAAGTGCCTTAACTTCTAGAAAGAAGTTGAACGAAACTCATTATTTAATTGTTAAATGTCTATTTTTAAGTTTTAAATGTATGTAAGTGAATGCCATTAAATTGCTTATAACTTGAGTTTTCCTTAATTTACATTTTCAATTTTGAAGAGATGTCATTATATACCATGTATACGTTTCTAATTATTTTCTTATTGATTTTTTTATTACAGTTGCAGCTATGGACCCCAATGCTGCAATATTGATTGAGCTTGCCTAGTTGAGAGGTCTGAGTACTGCTTTTAGTGGCGGTGATAGGATTCGACGTTCACTTGCATCCACTTTGGATGCAATTGTTGAGACTATCACATTGTCAAACAACATACTATATGATATTACCTCATATAGAGAAAGAAAAAGATGTGAGTACGCTGATGGGCTTAGCTACAGTGCAATTAAAAAGTTGAAAATCACGAAAGAGCATATATTTTCATTGTTTAGGGACCCTCGCATGGGGGAAATCCCAAATGCAAATAGGACACATATCTCTATCGAGTGGTGCACATATCAACCATTTGTTGATAATTGGATGGACAGATGGTATATGGTTTTTGATATGCCACCACACAACAATAGGGAAATCCCCTTGTACTTCCTTCGGAAGATGTATGCAGAGTTTGTGTTGGGTAAACACGTAAACTATTTTGATATATTGGCATTTCAGGGGATCGTTGGGGGGATTCCCCAAAACTAACCCAATGCCAGGATTCGAGACGTTGATCACCATATCCCTGCACCTCGTAGGTAGTTGCCTAGGCCAGATGTCCCACCTGTACATCATGTTATTCCACAGACACGTGAGGCATTTTTGAGTTTGGCACAGGCCATTGTTTGCCATAGAACTGTGGTTCAGCATATGGGTGAGGAAGGGACATATGTCCCTGGTGTGGTACATACACCAGGTCGGCATGGTGCAGTACCATCTTCTACTGCAGTACCACCCACTAGTGCAGTACCCCCATCTACTGCAGGACCATCTACTAGTGCAGCACCATCAGCACATTCCCAGCCTACTTTTGAGCCTCACAAGTGCACATCATGTGGTCGTCCATGCTATGGTCTTTCCTCAGATGTCATCTTCAGTGGGTTTTTGAGTGATGTATGTATATGGTTAATTGTAATAAATTCTTCATTTATTTTCCTCTTTGTACACATATGTATAGTTTGAGCTAATATATTAATTTTGTGAACTTGCAGTTGATGCTTTATGCCGGCAGCAACACCCCAGAGTATCATGTTCCACACTCTACACAGGGGCAGGACATTCCATCCACTGATCCCGTATCTCACACCGAGATAAAAATTTTAAAATTTCAGTTTTTTAATACTTGTTAAATTGTTAATTTCCACATACTGTACATGTTAGTTCACTAATGTTATCTACGGTCTAATATTTACAATTATTAAACTTGCAGATGCCGGATCCTTCACGGGGGAAAGCAGTGATGGAGGTAGGATCCATGGTCGTATCGACCGAGGAAATATCTGGGCAGATGCCAAACCCTACACAAGGGAAAGCAATGATGGAGGTAAACATTTTAAACATTTAAAAAATGTCATTTTTTAAATACATGTATGTTCGTTGAATCATGCATGTCTAGCTACATGAACTCTTGTTGACTATAGGCTGGTACTGAAACACTTGGACCATTTCCTAGAGTTGTATCTCCTCATAGGCCATATGTGAACAAGGGTCAAGTGTATATGAGACGACCTACTCCTAGAAAGAGTGAAGTTGTCCACGACCATGGAGATACTGATACCATGGTAATTTGTATATCCTTTGATGATATTTCTTGGTTAACTTGAAATCCAGTGCATTAAATATTTTGTTAATGTTTGATTTGCATGTTTACTGCATCAGGAGCCAGAGTTTACTGTTGAAAACCTTGCAGGGATGGTTGATGCAGTAGTCAGTGCTGCATCTACAATGGAAACAAGTCACACAGAGGTACAATTATTTGAACATGATATAGACATAGTGTTTTATTGGTGTCTATTGTTTATTCATGTACATTTCTAACTATTTCAAGATTTGGTGATTGTAGCCACCACCAC
>LPNX011144789.1:84846-109424 GCA_001517045.1 Pseudotsuga menziesii | reverse complement strand
GCTATATATCCCTTACTTTTCGACCGGCCTATTTGTTACAGTTTATCCAGCATGTTATTACTTTTTGCACATCGCCTAGTTTTCTGACTTTTGGTACATTCCAGCCAGCATGTGGAGGGTTTCTACACATCCCAGCCTGTTCCAACTTTTGGGACACCCCACGTATACCCATGATCCTCCAGTTCGAAAGCTAGTAGCAAAGGTGAAAACAAAGGCAGGAGCAAAGCTGGCAGTTCGAGATCCTGACCTTCGTGATCCAAACCCTAGTGATAAATATCACATCACTAATAAAGCGGTAAAGGATTAGTCACTAATTTGGAATATTATGTTACATCATACGGTCCACCCGTTTCACCGCACCATCAAAACAGACACGCAGTGCATGGTCGATGACGCGTTATTATTCAACGCACAACATCAATCACATCATTGTTCACCGCGTCGAGTGATTTGAAGGGTTGTTTAGTACCCATATCGCCAATTTTTAGCTCATGGCCATTTTTAGCTAGCTTGCAGTTTCCACATATCAAATTTTATAGGTATCTTGCAGTTTCCACATATCAAATTTTATAGGTATCTTGCAGTTTCCACATATCAAATTTTACAGGTATCATCTTATTCTTTGTTTATCAGGCCATACATTCTCCTGTATCTTTGTTTATTAATGGCAAAACTGATTGTTGCTTCTGCTTCTAGCACAATAGGTATTTATGTCTCCAGGCACTTTGTAGCATATTACTAACAATAATGTGATCATTTCATAGAAGCCCTCCTCTTCTTCTATAGTAGAAGGCCATCAGCTCATGCAGATTGTGATTGTGCAGAGAGTGGTCCACGAGCTTCCCAGTGCCAGGAAAGTCCATTATCTTCTATCAGTGTTCCAACAAAATCTGAGGAAAATATCATAATAGGTAGGATGCTTTTATTTATGTCTCCTGGTATTTTATTCAGAAGTCATGTGACAGAAGCCCTCCTCTTATGCAGTATGAGGCCGTCAGCTCATGCAGATTGTTATTGTGCAGAGAGTGGCCCGGGAGCTTCCCAATACTAGGAAACTCTGTTATCTTCTACTATTGTGCCATCGAAATCTGAGGGAGATAGGACAGTAGGTAAGTGCTTTTATTTATGTCTCTGGGTACTTTGTAAGATATTATTAATAAAAACGTGGTAGCTTTCCAGAAGCCCTCCTCTTCTGCAGTAGGAGGCCATCAGCTCATACAGTTTGTGGTTGTGCAGAGACTGATCCAGGAGCTTCCCAGTGACAGGTAACTCCATTATCTTCTACCAATGTTCCATCGAAATCTGAGGGAGAAAATGTGGACGAAGGCACCTGTTCATCTTAATATTTTTTCTATTAGGGTGTTGCATTTGAGGGATATTATTGTGTTGACAGGTATTTTATGGATTCTTCTAGGGAACTATAATGTTCATAAAGCTTAAATTTATGGATTCGGTCCTAAACATAGATATGATAAATTGTAGTTATGATGTTTTTATAATCATCACCGTGCTGATACAAAAAACACAATTGCCAGCCATCTGTACAGACGACTTTCTAATCAAGGATTTGGACAGGGATGAAATGAAGAAGGGAGACAAGATCTCCTCCCAAATAGAACAAGCTATAAGTGATGCTTCTGTGCACATAGCAATATTTTCTCTAAGGTATGTGCAATCTGATTAGTGCTTGAATGAACTTTTCCTCATGAAAAATTCGTTGAAAAACACCAGGGTTACCATTTTTCCAATTTTCTACAAGATTGACCCTTCTGTGGTCTGCTGGACAAACAAAAAAGGAGCATACTTTGAAGCCCTACGGGATCTTGAACAGAAAACAACAAAGGACTCTCAAACTGGTGAAGAGATGCCACGCTACAGCCTTGAAACTATTCAGAGTTGGAGAAATGCACTTTCTTTTGTTGCAGATCTCAGCGGTTTCACAGTGCATGGGTGAGCTCCATCTCTCACTGCCCCTTCCATTTCATTTGTTCGATTGGAATTCGCTACATGATATATTTATGTAGGATTTTCTCCCTTGCATATTTACTGATCTATTCAGGGACGAGGACGATGAAGTTGAGCTCTTGGATAGCGTAGATCAGATCGCCAGATCAGCAGGCAGCAGGCATTTAAGGAGGAGCAGGTGTCAGATTGCCAGATCAGCAGGCAGTAGATAAAATTCGACGAAAGAGATTAACCCAATCGTCGGACGAAAGAATCCTACGGCTAGGAAGAAAAAAGCATTAATTGGGGGAGTCGACTCCCACTTGTTAAACACCTTACGGTGTAATTATTTTAATATTGTATTTTCATGTTTTCATGCTCGGCTAGAAATATATTTTTATAAAAAAATGAATTTAGGATTTTAGTAAGTTCTTTTTTATGATCATTTATTTATTTATTTTTCAAATAAAATTATTAATGTAATATGAATTTTTAAGTTATGATTAACTTCTAGTTTGGTCAAATAAAATTATTAATGCAATATGACTTTTTACGTTATGATTAACTTTTAGTTTGGTTAATTTAAAATAATGGTAGGCATTCTAAATATGTAATTTTTTTCTTCAATTTTTGTTACTTATAAGTTGTATTTATTTTTTTGGTTTCAAATTTATTTGAAACTGCCGAATGGTTTTATTATTATTATTTATATTATATTTAATTTTTTTGTTTTAAATTTATATGTTCATAGTTTATGTGGGAATATTTATATTCTATTTAATTTTTAGTTTCAAATTTATTTGCTAAAATTTTATTATTATTATTTATATTAAATTTAATTTTTTAGTTTCAAATTTATATGGAAATATTTTATTGTATTTAATTTTTTGGTTTCAAATTTATATGTTAGTGCATAGTTAATGTGGGTATGAGAGATGTGTGAATGTTATACTTTTGTGGGTTAGGGGTAAATTATAAGACCTACTTAGTTCTTATCTTTATATGTTAGTTTTTTTAAGAATAATGTTGTATAATTGGAATATTTTTTCAAAAAATATTCAATATTTTATAGATTTTTAAATTAATAAAAAGTATATGATTCAAATTTTTTTATTTTTAGAATTTATTTTTGGTTAGTTATGTTATGATTTACTTTCTTTATTTTGACTTAATTTTTTTTATTTTCATATGAAGTTATTTCATAGGCTCAAAATTGATTTTTTTAGGATGATTACTTCATATAGATATCGGTGGTCACCCACCTATTTCATGATTTGAATAAATTTTTTCTAGTTTGGCAGTTTTTATAGACCTTCATGTCCAAACCTTTTGGGCTCGTTTTGATGCTATAAATGATATTTTTTGTGATTTCGCAGTTTAACTTTTATTGAAGACACGATTGGATGAGTGAAATGTATATTTCTCGGCCATACCTTTCCAACGAGCCCTCGAACGATCTAAACAGAGATCATATGCAAAAGACATGTCCTCGAGAAGTTGACACCTCAACTAACCACCTCGGTTCATGCAAACCTTTTTACGACTCATCACCTAGGGTTAGGTTTTTGATGTTTAGGGTTTTTTCTCATGCTTATGGTAAAAGGGACCTTCGACCTCCTTTTGTATTCATGTTGTGGCAAATTAGCATAACTTCCATATCTCTTCTCATAGATAAAGATGTCATAATTCTAGTTGCTTATTTTATAGCCTTTTATTTTTTATTGAGTTAATAAAATTTGAGTTTACTCTATCAATGTGTTTCTTGCATTATATTTATGTATATGGTTTTATATATAATATTTTATTTCGTTCTCACATAAATATGGATGATTAAATTTTTTCTATAATACTATTTTTCTTTTTTCATCATAAGTGTCATTGACATTAAAATTATATTCATTGTCATGCT
Source organism: Pseudotsuga menziesii (assembly GCA_001517045.1). NCBI lineage: Eukaryota > Viridiplantae > Streptophyta > Pinopsida > Pinales > Pinaceae > Pseudotsuga > Pseudotsuga menziesii. The sequence continues at coordinate 105,571 of LPNX011144789.1, read as the reverse complement.
CAATAAACTTCTTTACACTATTTTTCATAAAAACTATGTGATTATCTTTATAGCATATTTATTGAATATACGTGTTGATTAAATTATTAAACAAGAGCCACGAGGTGGCAATGTCCCCGACTAAAGCAACTAAGGTAAATAAAAAAAATACTTACAGTTGATTTTTTGACTAAATAATAAATTTTCTATCTTCCCAGCATTGCTCGTACCTAAGTCAGCATTTCTCATACCTAAGTAAGCAATTATCAAGATATAGTGTTGCTCGATACAGGGTCATTCAGCAAGGTAAATATGGGCATGCAATTTATATGACCTGCGATCCTCAGGAACTTCATTGGAGAAAATCCGGGCTGCGTCTTCTATAGGTAACCAATTCGTTGCCTGCAAAGATTGAGAATCTATTTCTGTTTATTCAATAAATTATTCTACTGAACAATAATCCAAAAATGCGGCGATTTGAAGGATAGCGACAGAACAAAACATGTAAAGACTTGACATATGATCAGAAAAAATGGACGCAGCAGCGTATAGATTACCCACATCCAAAAATTCAATCACTTCTGAATGAGACAAGCCTGTAATTTCAATAAACCGAACTGTAATGCTTTCATGGTCGTCCATGGTTTCGAGTTCCGGATATCTGTAATCACTACTTGCAGTACAAATATATAAAATAAAGATTGTGAATTACCTTTTTTGCTTGCTGGGTGTAGACATGCGCTTGTTATAGACAGAAAGTTGCAAACTGCAGGGGCTCCTCTGCTACAGGAAGTAATTATTTAAGCAATTTGCATCTGTTAATATCCCTCACGTGTATCTTCTTATAAATGTAGACAAAGACTTGGTTCTCATGATTCTAATTTGTAAATACCAATTACAACTAAAACACTAAAAGACACCTTAGATCAGATATGCCAAGGCAAGAAGCCTCCATGCTAAGAAGCCTCCATGGGTTTGAGGCTTGCAAACTAAAACTAAAACCATAATGCAACAGGCATTACCTGCAACATTAACATATTAAGTTACAGGATGCTTTTATGAATTTAAGCTAAGCTCACAAATAGAGAGGGGTAGCATGGTGTCCTAACTGGATTCCTACTGATTTATAATACCGGAAATCTATAAACCTTGCTCTAGCTCCTCAGGATCGTAGACTCCACGTGGAAGTTTACATGGAGGTAGATGCATGCATGCACTTTCAATGCATCAAATACACAAATCCCTGTCAAGTCACAGCCAACAATGTAGGTTTGTCAGAGCAAGTGCAGGTATTGTCATGACATAGTATGGATTTAATTCCAAACACTATCGAAAACATAAATGGATTTTATAGGGTTCTAATTCCAAAATTATTATAATGGATTCTTACATCAGCTTGCTACCGGGTCTTTGGACACAAAATCCCATACTGACGTCACCTACACAGAACCAATAAGAGCCAAGTTAAATCACAATATAAAAATGCAAAACATAAAAATAATTCCAAACTATTGCAAAAACATTGAAAAACCAAAAAATTTGAACCTACCTCATGAATTAATCTACCTACGCAAATCATATATATCCATATATCCCCTATCGGGGACATAATAAAATATTACATTCTGTTTAAAGCAAATACATTGAGAAAAAAAAATAACAAAAAAAATTATAGGGGAGATAAACATCTACCTTGAATTTGTGCTTAGGAATTATTGGTGTTGGAATCGTTGTTTGTAAATACTTTATGCTCAATCTTATTTTCCTTTGCTTTATTTTTTTCATAATTAACTAATACGAGTTTAAAAACTCATTCTTTGAAATCTTTTATGTGGTAAAATTTATTATGGAAACCCCTAAATATACTTTAATTATGCCATATGAATTTTGATGCTATAATTCCTCCATGTTGAGACAAACTATGTAGTTTCCACAATGATTATGCTCTGTGTTTCCTTCCTGAATTGTATGCATAAGAGAGATATCCAAAATTCTAGTCTTCATGTGTAGGAAAAGGCCCATCGTTAAAAAAAAATAATGTAAATATGGTATTACATGATTCTTTAAGAGGACAAACTTTTGAGAAGGACAAACTTGTGAGAAGGTTTTATGGAGAGGTTCGTTTGCCCAATATTCGTGTAAATATGGTATTACATGATTTTTTTAAGAGAACAAATTTGTGGGAAGGTTTTTATGGAGAGTTTTGTTGGCCTAATATTTGTACAGCCAATAGTTGTTGGGCAATGGAATTGCTTGAAGTTTCCTGTGCTACTAGTGTTGGGACACTCTCCATTGAACATTGTCCCTGTGGGACAGGGTGTGCATTTTGCAAGCCATGGAAGTCCAAAAATGCAACAAGATGTAAATATGGAGACAGCACAGGAAAGAAGTATTTTGGATATAGGTCCCTTCCTATCAATAAAACATACCCATGCCACTCATGAACACTCTTCACAAACTCCACAAATATTTTGCAAATTCAAAACATGGTCTAATACTCTAATATATTCACAGTATCTAAATATACATACTGATTGATGAGGGCATAAAGCCTCAGAGTCTTCGCAAGAAGGTAGTTGTAGACAGCTCCGACTACTCCTCCAATAACTGCAAGTAACACCACAGGAATCAGATCAACAACTCTATATGTGATCGACACAGTACTGACATCAAACATGATCAGACCACCATTTCCAAAGAGGCCACAGTTTCCATTTTCACAATAATTTATGAATCCCTTCCCCACCACAGCAACCACTGCTGTGGTGAAAAATGTTCACCAAAGAAGAGCACTTCACCAGCTGAAAAAGCATTCAGAACCACCATATCTCACTCTTTTCTTTTGAAAGCATGCTTTCATTGATATAAAACTACAAATTACATAGTGGTTTTCATTATAGGCATATTCCCTGATTTGGTACTACCTGAATGCAAGTCACATCCTTATCTGACATATATGCAGAGGGTGAAACCCTAATGTGTTGTAACTTGTAAATGAATATAATAAGGGTTCTTAAGCATACATCCAACAACACTGAATATCAAAGGAAATGTTTACATACCATGTTGCTATCTCTTCTAGTGCAAAGGGCACGCCACCAATTGGTGCACGGAATGCTGCAACCACACCAGCAGCAGCACCACATGTGATGAGATCATGCCTATCTCGGTCATTTTTGAAGTACCTCAGCCATATCCACATTAGATGATAATGCCTTGAGCCACCCTGCCCAAGAAGAGATGCAATGCAAGACCCAGTGTGTATCAGGGGACCTTCCTTCCCTAGATCTAATCCAGCAGACACAGCACATATACTTCCAAATACCTGCACACATCCAAGATATACCAGTCATTAACAACCAAATGAAACCCATAAAAGGTTACATTTCAACATTTAGATATGTAGCCAATGACAAGCATAGCATCCATTCTTTTTCACATTTTCCACAGATTCATTGGATAAAAGCTCTCAGAATTCAATTGGAATTTTCATGGGGCCTTGATTAGAGGGCTCCACTTTGGCATAATCACGCACAGGCCTCTTTATGGGAATTTACTTGTGCTTGGTATGTACATATCTTAACAAAAAACGTGTTTAGACCTAAAAATCTTGGCAGATCAACCCCATTCAAGTAAGCCTTGATTTCCGGCACACCAGCCCCTGCTGTTGTTGGTGCAATATAAGCAGTAAGCACTGCTTATATGCGTATGCTGGCTATGTACTTGCCCTCCATTCTGCTCCGCTGGGTTGTGACTCATCTTGTTTAGCAGTAAGCTACCTTATGATCCACAGTTTTGATTGTATCTCATTTACTGGGACGGCATTTCAAATGCCCTTTGATTCAGTGATGAATATCAAGGACATGCTTTTTTCCTCTGAAAAAAAAGCAGTAAGCACTGCTACCAATAAAGTTAGTGCTATATTAGCACATGTGAACATTGAAAAGGCTAATATATACCTGCAGTTTAACACATTTCAACCAATTGTCAAAACAATAAACTAAACACCCCTATTATGCACTGCACTCTGCACCAACACCTCTGAACAAAAGTTTGAATTGATTGAATTAATCAAACTGATATAGTAGAAATTCAATACAAACTAAGACAACTTCTTTGTCTGGATTAATGAAAAAGAAATGGATTGATCATTGCACTGCACTCTGCACCAACAGCTATTAACAAATGTTTAAATTGATTGAATTAATCAATCTAATATAGCAGAAATTCAATAAAACCTAATATAGCTTCTTTGTCTGGATTAATGTAAACAAATGATTTGATATTGCAGGAAAAACGAGGGGGAAGCGAGTAAATATGCATTGAATCTAGATGGTTCATTGAAATGGACGCTAGCATGGACCCATGGAACCAGAGTGGAACTTCATAACCTCAAGGTGCATATCACACCTAATTGAGATGGGTTTGTGATAGTTTACAAATAGAATAGGATACAGGCCTCTAGATAAAACTAAAACATAATTAATACTATACATATTCTGCAGTATCAATTTAGAGGCAATAAGCAGCTTCATCCCTACAATGTTCTCTACTGCAAGGTTGACAAAGGCTGCAATGAGGCCAACACATAGGCCAATTAGAAATGCCAATCCCTATTTGAGCAATATGTACTGAACTATTTGTACCTTTGTTCTGGATCTCCAGTCCTGCTTGAACAAGTCATTTTCTATAATCCTGGGCATTCATACACAAAACAAAACACTGCAATTGAAAATTACGAATACACACAAAGCAAAAAAACTGCAATTTTGGATCAAATTATCAAATTTAGAGAAGAAATAAAATGGATTCTTACTCATAATCCAAACTCTCTAGGGGGTAGAGCTATGATCCAACAAGAGTTGTCTGAGAACTAGGATATGCAGTAGACCCAATACATCTCTCATGTCTTTGTTTCAGAAATGGCTGGCCTAACCCCTCTTCTAGTGAATTTTTCTCGTCGTTGATATCCCCATGGGAATCCATTGTTCCCACTGTACATATATTTCAGTGCTCTGAAAAGCTCGTTCTCTTCACTACCATGGACTAAAACTGTAAGGTGACAGATACCATGCCTACATTCTCCACAATAGTAGATTGCAATCAATAGCTGCAGAAGTCGAGAGATTTCAGTTCATCTGAAGATGAAATTTACATGCAAGAATCAATCAAATAATGTCCCCGACCTTGCATCTGGTTGTGCAACAAGTCTTGGAAAAATATATTCATGCACTCCTTGTTGAAAGAAGAAAAGTGCTTTTGAGTAATTTTTCCTATTTTCCCTTAGATAATTTCTTTGGGCTTGAGTCCAACCAACAAGAACTTGAGCATCAGTTGATTCTGCATCATTGTTTTCGACCAAATCCCATAGTTATTGTACAAGAAACAACGTTTTCCTTTTTATGCTCCAAAAACCATATTTCTCACCTTTAAATATTGGTATTTGAGGCTGAGAAATATTAAGACCATTGTCGTTGATTGGTCATTTTCTTAAAAGGCCCAAGCACTCCTTCCAATAGTTAGAGTCTGCACAAGCTTTATAAACAAACTGAATCTATCCACTACTCCAACCTGCTCTGATACCAAATGCTAAACTATGAGGAGACAAATAAATTCAAAAAGAAATAGAAAAGATAATGAATATTGCAAACATGGAATAAAGAACTTAATGACGAGATTGTGGTTATAATTTCTCATGCTTATTGAATTGAGAGTACATTCATATAGGCTAAATAATTCTATAAGTGTAGATATCTAACGTAAAAATCATTACTAATGAGGTGAAAGTAATTCTAATTAATTATTTGTTTAATTATGACTAATTAATTTATACATGATGCAACCTATTAAGTGGAATGATTTACCACAATTAAATGTATTCTTATTTTTTTTAACCTCCTGGGACTCCCATAGAATTCATCATAACTCTTCCTCTAAATTGTAAAATATAAACATCTATAGATGTAATTAATAAACAAAATTAACATTTTTTTTTAATTAATGTTATACATTTTACAACTTTTCCTCCATTCACTAAAATATGTGAAAAAAATATGTGCTTAGTTTAAAATTTAAAAAAAACTAGTTTATCATAATCATGGATGTGCAAACTAAATAAAAATGGTGGGAAAATAATGTGGATGAAGTGGGATTCAATTCTCAAATGGAATGGAGGCAAGGTTGAAATTTGACTTCCTATCTTGCACTTCAAGGAGATTATTTGGAGTAATTTGTAGTAATTTTTAAAAAAATATTAAAGTTAGACCAAGGTTGTGTGTTATTTAATTTTATTTTTATTTTTTTAGTTTCTTAAATGACTATTTTTTAAGATTGTTATTGATCTCGTGGAGATGACGTTGTTTTGGGTTCATGTGCCATGGATTCATTTATCCAAGATTCTTACTTCAAATTAAATGGAAATCCAAATCCTAATATTATATAAAGTCTAGAATATTTGGATGATCATCCTACAATGTGCAACTTTATCTTTTATGCAAAATCCCCTTTTGGATCACACAGATCTACACTTTCTACTCAACCACATTCATTTTAAATTAGAGATATTCATATACTCTACCGCTTTCCTTCCTAGGTAGAGATATTTGCATGCATCAAAGCCATCCCACACCCTTCATCAAAATAGAAAGAATAACTCATTCAATGATATATTAATTGAAACTAACTCATTCAATAATATATTAATAGAAACTAACTCAATTACAATAATAAGACTAAAAGAGATTTTATTCAAACTTTAAAAAAAAACCAATATAATTGAGGTAAAAAAATAAAATTAAATTCTTTTTATTCAAACTAACAAAATAAATTTCTCATAAATGAATCAATTTCTCACACGATGTATGCTTGATCCTCTTCACAGTCATGCCATTTATACATAGAATTGGTAGTGCTTTGATCCTCTTCATTGGAATGCCATTTATATACAAAGAATTGGCAGTGAGTGGAGACTACAACACAAATTCAATGCTTAAAAAATGCCATTGTGAACAAAAGGCAATCCAGGTTCTTGCTACTTCTCATTTTACCTTCATACAATATCTAAATCTTATCCAAAACTGCATTTGTCTAATCCATGCCATCAATTGGAAATTCCTCTGTTTGGAATTAATTTCCATGGCTACATTAGATCTCCACAATTAATGCTGGTCTTGGGTGGGCAGCTTGATTTGATATGAAATAATTCAATATTGAGTCATCTGAATCGAGATTTGTGATGGAGCCTTCATTAATGACTAGAATATCACTAATAATAGTGGTAAGGTAGTAGATATCTACGCACTGATCAAGCTTATAGGACTCGGAAATACCGCACTTAAAATTAATGTTTGATGGGCATTTTGCAGGACTGTCTACGCAGTGATCAAGCTTATAGCACTCAGAAATACCCCACTTAAAATTAATGTTTGATGGACATTTTGCAGCATTGTCATTTTAATGAAATTTTAATTAAAATTAAGCATTTTTAAAAACAAATTTTAAAATACAATTTAAAGAAATTTTAATTAAAATTAAGCACTTTTAAAAACAAATTTTAAAAATACAATTTAGCATTTTAAATGACGCAATTTTTTAATGCCACTTCTGGGACGGGCTTTGAGCCCTTTGACGGGACATGACGGGTTCGATTTTGAACCCTGTAATACCGCCCCCCTTGCAATCATCTACCTCCATGTAGGATTTTTATGCGACCATTTTAAAAGGCGCTTAGTTTCTATGGATAGTTTGTGAAGGTGCCATAATCATATTCAAATCACTGGTTATACTTGCGGGTCATTTCAGCCTTCATGAGAGTCAAATGGGTTATACTTAGTTTCTGAAGTTTCCTTCGTATAAGCGGTTTTCCATTTTTATCATGTACCTGCGTACTCAAAAGGTACATCAACATTGCTTCTCTGTATAAAACAACTTATATCATATTCATTACACAACTTTCTATATTTGGTTATCAAATCGGTTTTTAATTTGTATCATTAATATTTTCATGGTTATTTTGTATATTTCAGATGTCGTTAATAATGACAGGTTCTCACTTTCCTTGGAGGAACCCATTAGACTGATCCCTGGTGTCAATTAAGACAGAGCCAATCCTGGTTGGACGTGGATCAAAGATAAGCTTATCGTTTTACGAGGATGATGTCTATGAAGTTCTTACCTCACATGTAAGAACCTCATGTCGAAGTCAACCATATCTATCAACCACACAACCGATATATAAGAGCACTATATCAATAACTAAAATTTGTGCAGAATATGATGTACAATGCATCAATTTGGATCCAACGGTGAGCTTCTGCCCCAATGAATAGTGACTGTCGATGCTGCATAAGTAACAATAGGCATCCGTGGTGTTCAACCGAATGGTGTCATTTCCGGATGCCAATGAATTAGTTTTAAGGCAAGAAATGTATGCTGCCTTGTTCACAACTAGAACGACCTTGTTCACTACTAGAACATCGTATGCTCCCTGGGCGTAGTCTAACACTACATTATATTCATATCAGGTTTGAAGCTCATATCACTTGCAAGCAATAAATATCAACGCCTGCTGAATATCTATTTAACTGTTCAGTATGGACTAGATTTTTTTGGTATTATTCAGCTTCAATTTCTATTTCTTGTATAACAGATCTTGATACATTATTTTATTATACATTCATAAGCAATTTTGACACTTTGTTTCTTTGTGTAAAGGAAATAACCAGTTTCAGAGACTTAGTTGTTTTGCTTAGCAAAAAAAGAAATAAGATGGTGGCGATGAGTTGTTTTGCTCAGCCAAAAAATAAATAAGATGGTGGTGATGATTTGTTTTGATTCTACAAAGGTATCCTATCAAATCTATTACTAATATAAGGAATTCTAGGCTTCAATGCGGAGCTTTCAAAGAAGCATCAAATCCTCTCTACCTGCATAGAACTCTCATTTACTAAATACTCCACTTGAAACATGATCCGAGAGAAGACAAAGGCATATGTTGACGCCTGAGGAGTCTATTTTCTCTTGAGACAAGGTTATACAATTGATTCTTTCCTGATTAGCAACTGGTTCAACTCCACCAACTGCAGCAGAATGGGGCGTAGCCGTTAAAAGAAAACTTTTTAACTTTTGCACAAAATGGAAAACTAAGAATGCGAAAATAGATTTTTTTTCTAAAGGCAGTTTGGGAACACAAAATCAACAATTCCTTTCTTCAAATGGCTTCAATGCACAAATTGAACAGATTTTATATGGCTATTTATTAAAACAAAATAAAGCAATTTTAACATTGTTTAAGGTGACACAAGCAAACAACAAAACTAAAAGGGAAAGCAAGATAAAGAAAGAACATGCATTTTCTATGCAAGTTATATGACCTGCGATCCTCCTCGGGAACTTCATTGAAGAAAATACGGACTGCGTCTTCTACAGGTACCCAATTCGTTGTCTGCAAAGATTAAGAATCCGTTTCTGTTTATTCAATAAATTATTCTACTGAACAATAATCCAAAAATGCGGCCATTTGAAAGATAGCGACAGAACAAAACAAGTAAAGACTTGACATATGATAAGAAAAAATGGACGTGGCAGCGTATAGATTACCCACATCCAAAAATTCAATCGCTTCTAAACGAGTCAAGCCTGTAATTTCAATAAACCGAACTGTAATGCTTTCATGGTCGTCCATGGTTTCGAGTTCCGGATATCTGTAATCACTACTTGCAGTAGAAATATATAAAATAAATATTGTGAATTATTTTTTTTTGCTTGCTAGGTGCAGACAGGTGCTTGTTATAGAAGGAAAGTTGCAAAGTGCAGGGGCTCCACTCCTACAGTAAGTAAGTATTTAAGCAATTTGCATCTGTTAATATCCCTCACGTGTATCTTCTTATACATGTCAACAAAGAATTTGGTTCTCATGATTCTAATTTGTAAATACCAATTACAACTAAAACACTAAAAGACACCTCAAATCAGATAAAAGACACCTCAAATCAGATATGCCAAGGCAAGAAGCCTCCATAAGTCTGAGGTTTGCAAACAAAAACTAAAACCATAATGCAACGGGCATTACCTGCAACATTAACATATTAAGTTACAATATGCTTTTATGAATTTAAGCTAAGCTTACAGATAGAGAGAGGTAGCATGGTTTCCTAACTGTCTTCCTACTGATTTATAATACCGGAAATCTATAAATCTTGCTCTAGCTCCTCAGGATCGTAGACTCCACATGGAAGTTTGCATGGAGGTAGATGCATGCATGCACTTTCAATGCGTCGAATAAACAAATCCCTGTCAAGTCACAGCCAACAATGTAGGTTTGTCAGATCAAGTGCTGGTATTGTCAGGACTTAGTATGGCTTTAATGCCAAAAAACTATCGAAAACATCAATGGATTTTATAAGGTTCTAATCCCAAAATTATTATAATGGCTGCTTACATCAGCTCGCCGTCGGGTCTTGGGACACAAAATCCCATAGTGACGTCACCTACACAGAACCAATAAGAGCCATGTTAAATCACAATTTAAAAATGCAAAAAATAAAATAATTCCAAACTATTGCAACAACATTGAAAAACCAAAAAATTTGAACCTACCTCATGAATTGATCTACCTGCGCGAATCATATATATCCCCTGTCGGGGACATAATAATAAAAGCATTAAATGTCCATTGATATTAATACATGCACTAGGGATGTGTACATTATACATGCACTAGGGTTGTGTACATTAGCTACTTAAAAATATCATACTAAATATCTAAAAGTATATGCATTCTTTTAGACTATGACTTAGTTGTTATCTCGATAATAACACTAAAATTATATTCATTGTCATGCTCAATAAACTTCTTTACACTATTTTTCATAAAAACTATGTGATTATCTTTATAGCATATTTATTGAATATACGTGTTGATTAAATTATTAAATCATATAAAAGCATTAAACGTCCATTGATATTAATACATGCACTAGGGATGTGTACATTATACATGCACTAGGGTTGTGTACATTAGCTACTTAAAAATACCATACTAAATATCTAAAAGTATATGCATTCTTTTAGACTATGACTTAGTTGTTATCTCGATAATAACCATTGTAATTTATGGAGTTACTGTTATGGCGATAATTTTTCGACTCAAATTTGTTGTTTAGTGTATTGAAAAATAGGGAAACGATCATTGTTTGGGTTGTTTTCAACCACTAATGTTTGTTGTTTTGTATGTCGTAAGTCAAACTATTAAAGAGTTCTATATAATAGACTTATACATACTAGATTGTTGGTTTTAGACTTATACAATATTTCATTAGGTCATCTTTTTTTGTTTTAACAAAAACGGATAAACATTGTATTAGCTTAAAAAGGTTATAGCTCAGCTAAGCTTACAAAGAAGGAAGTGCAGATGAAAGAGGGTTGATGACCTTTAACAGTATTGTCAGCCTTCTTATGAATACTTTGGGAGAATTATCCCACTTGCTTCTAGAGATTTTTCGAGAAAAAAACGAATGCTTACAAGAGTAAACTCTCATGAATTGTGAGCAGAGAAAAGTGCAGAAGCAAAGCATTAAATGGAAGGAGAGGTGAGATGCCTCTTAATGAAAGGGTCCAATCGCTTTTGGGATCCTGAGAAAATGTTTAAGGCCGCTTCCTTTTCCCTATGTTCTTTGTTTGTCTTTCGCCCTCTGGTGAGGGGAGGAGAAGGGGCTGTAAAGCCTTCAGAATCAGAGTTTTCCTCTGACCCAGATGAAGGGACTAAGGACGCCAATCCTGCTTGGGCTAGAGTTTTGTGACCTGATGCTTGGGGAGTAGGTCCTGGATAAGCTTCTTTCGCGGAAGGAGCGACAAGAACTGTCTTCGAGGTGCCATAGGGCACAATCTGCACCTGGTCATCTGCTGCTTCCAATTCTGGATCTTCGAGTTCATGTAAAACTTCAAAGCTTTTTTTGTTTTCTGGCGGAGGAGATTCTACGAGAGGAGTTGGATCTTGAGATGAGACCTTGCGTTATGAGGCTTGAGGATCCTTTCTTTGAAGGGTTCGTCGTCTATTGATGATCGTTTGGAACTCTGTATCTTTGGGAGTGGGAGGATTTGTTGTTTTCTGTGATTCTGCAAGCTTGGGGAAGCTTTTGGCGAAGTGGCCGTAAACATGGCAAATTTATTTGAACTTCATTAGGTCACCCTTTAGCATAGTCAAGAAATACAACTAGTTTCTTAAATGGAATATTATAGTTTTCTTAGAAATCTTATACATGTGCTTCAGTTCATCTCACTCTTTCTTATGTATACCATCATAGAATTCTTGGAGATTGCTTCTAGTTTCAAATTGTCACTTGATCCCATTATTAGTCTTAACATTTTTGGATATGGATTTTTGTGTGGCATAGTTCTTGCCATCATTCTTGTCTATAATAGTACACAAGTTTGTAGGTCAATCACTGGTGAAGCAATTTTTTATTTACTCATTGCTTACCATAGTCAAGCACTATAACTAGTTTCTTAATTGGTTTAATTATAAACTTGGGTCTATCACTTTTACCTTGTATAAAGATACTTTACGCATACATACTCTCTTGTTTTCTTTGACACTTAAAATAATTGGCCAATAGGTTGATTTTTTCGCTTTTTACATTTTAGCATAAGATGAAATAGCTAGCCAAACCATTAAAAATTAAGATATTATAAAAACGTTCACTTTAGGTTCCCCATGTTTGTATCTATATTCAAGTTACATTACATTCATGGTGGAGAATTCCTGCATTGTCTGTCTGTGCATCCATTTGAGATAAATCCAGATAGTCTTATGTTCCTTTCCATCTCCAATAAGACAACAAATATGGATTGATAATGTCCAATATAACCAATTTTAAATATGGTGTAGGTTATGCACTGGCTAGTTTTCTAGCAATGACATCGATTTTATGCATGGGATCTACTTTAAAATTACCAAAATAGATTTTCTATGCTCTTGTGGCATTGTGCACAATATATTGAACTTGTTGTTATAATTATTGCATCCACTTGGAGGCATATATCTCACCTACAAATGATTAAAGATCAACCTTTCTTTTTATCTTGAATGGTTCTTCAGTTTTCCTTTGAGTCTTCTTTGGTTACTCTATATTTAATATTTTTATGCTTGCATACGCTTCTACAAGCATTTGAAAAAAGTGAATATTCAAAATACTTTACCCAATGTTCATTCTTGTCTATTTTATCAACTTGTTGCAGCTGCAACATTTTCCCAAAATTCAAAAAATTTTGGGACCCTCCTTTTATTTCGTTTTGCTCAGCTCCTTAGCTTTGTTTGATTTTTGCTCAAGATTTGCTTTTATGCCAGCAATGTTTCACGGATTGTATTGATTTTGCCCTGCCATCGGAAGTGTTTTAGACTATTGAGTCGAGAGTGTAGTTAACTACTTACCCGCCGTTGCGGAGAAGAACAGGACATCAAGTCCGATTCAAGTGTTATTGGTTTCCGACGCTCTTTATTTGTCAGTGGCTGTATTAAGATCCCGTCGGAACATTTGTCTCTACGTTTTTCGCCGTTGCAGAGGAGGTATTGCCAAGCTTCCCGATGGTTGCATTTTCTTCTTCCAATTCCTGCCATTTTGATTCATCAGATCCTTAGGCTTTCAGCTGAATCCGTCGTTGTGGCTTTGGAAAGCACTATCCCTCCGATGTAGTTTGTTTGTTTTCTGCTTGACCGATGTTTGGTTTTCACCGAAGTCATGTTTATTTTTATCCCCGATTTTGATTGGTCTGTGGAAATCAGTGCCTTTATGGTTTCCGCCGTTGCAGCTCTTCAACCATCTATTGGCCCGAGGCCTTGGCTTGGCGAGCTCCGATGTGAAGTTTATTTGTTTCTACTACCGACGCCATTACGGATCTCCTAGTTGTTTCATCATCTGCCATTACAGAGATGCTACTGACAAGATCGCCGATCTCGTAGTTGTTTTGCAGCCCGATGATCTTATTTTTCCCGTCGATTATTTGTTGACTGGGGCGTATATATTTTGGGGTTGGGGTTTAATATTTTATTGTTGTCTTTTGTTCATGTTGTCGTTATCACTCGAGCAGATCAATGTACTCAATGTCGGTACCTCGCTCCTAGGTGGCTCCGCCGTGGAAGTTTGCGGTTTTTTCTCGACCAGTCACGCAGCATATTGCCAGGCAGGCCCTTATGCCCATTTTACCTTTCTGTTCGAATGGTCAAACTGGGTTGTCGCCCTTGGTTAGTTCCTGTCTCGACGGTTAGTGGATACCTAGGTTTTCCATTTCGGCGTGTATATGTAATGTAAGTAAATGGTGGCTTCCTGGTGGGGGGTTTTGGTTGTTTCGCTTGATGATTACATTCGCGGTCGTTATGAGTTTGCAGCCTGCACTCTACTGCTGGGGAAACTGGTGCAGATGGCCATTATGCTATCCGCACCAATATCCTCCATTCTGTGTGTGGCTGTCCGGGGAGAGCGTTTTCTTGTTTACTTCAGAGATGCCAAGGTTTTGGTTCCACAATATGGTCACCCGCGTTTTTGTGAACCAGGGTCATGGTGTTGAAGTGACGCCCTGCTTAGGATGATATTGTTAAACTTGAAAACGAACCCCAGACCAATTTAGGGTTCAGAATGCATTATCTATGTGGATTTTGATGCGAGTGCTTTTTGCAAGAAGTAGTTTCCTCTTATTTTCCATGTCTTAGCCGAATGTAGAAGATGTTTAAGAGGCACCGCCTCCTTCATCTTATGATTTCTTTGTTCAACCACCTTTCTATCATTACCACCAACCTCAAGCTTATAGTGAGTTAAGCACACTATCACAATGAAGTATCCTTCACTTGGGATTAGGCATATTATTTTCCATGGAACGATTTAGTTTGTAGCGCCGAGAGGGGGATCTTCTTTGTTTTAGAAAGGCCATGGTACTATGGGTGATTGTGCAAATCTTTAGTTATGTGCTGGTTTTAGCTTTTTGGCAGATTGGTTTTGCGCAGGAACACTTGGTTTTGAGTATTGTTTATTTATTTTTTATAGTTGCAAGCATGTTTAGTCCAAACAAGGTAAATGATCATACAGTTTGTTTCCATTTTTGAATGTTATCTAGGAATGGTCCAACAGAACCTAAAGGATTTTGTGTATGGCAGGAAGATTCTTCAGAATTCGAGATGTCTAAACGGCAGAAGAAGAAGGCTCCTATAGTAGAAGAGGAACCTGAGGTTGAAATTGTCACCAAAGTTGAATACACTTACGAAGATACGAAATCCATAGTTGGTATGGAACTTGAATATAAATGGGGGGGAGTCTACAGACTAATAACACACCAGGAGGTACCTGGCACCGGTTTTGAGGAGGAAACCATATATGCAAATATAGAGAGATCTGCGTTGATGAGAGTTGCTACCAGACCTGAGCTATTTCCATGCTCAGAGGTGATTGGGTGGATTCTGCCCAGGGCAGATGTAACGACCATGATTTTGGCAAATGTTGACAAATAGGGTTATGCTGCTTATAGCCCTGGGTACGTATCATTGGCCTACCACTTATCAGAAGCACAAGTGTACTTGACTGAAGACTGACTGAAGACAATCAATCTGGACCTAGTCGAGACATTGAAAAGAATGTTGGTTCCCAGAAAAAGTTTCAGGACTAGGTCATCAGGGGAATATGATACTGCCACTTTGAGGACCCCTTACAGGTTCATTGCCCTGATGCTGAACAGGATTTTCAGGAGGGCCCACGGAAAAATATTTAAGTTGGAATGGGTGACCATAATCTTCTATGTTGCAACCCAAGGGACAGTGTTCAACTGGGAAAACATTGTATCAAACATCCTCTTGGCCTGCATTGATTCAGCATTAGGAGGGGTGTCCCAAAATAAATCAGAGTTCTACATGAGCTCTATACTGATTGATTGTATCCTATGCAACCAACCCTTCCCAAACCTGAGGTGTATCTAGGATCGGGAGAGAACACCAGTCTACTTAGCTTACAAGCCACTGTGGGCACACAAATACCATAGTCACTATAGAGAAGTGTGTGAACACTTCATTATGCCATTATATAGATTGATTTTTTTAAAAGAGTGCAACTGCATGTCGGAGGAAACATTGCAGGTTATTGAGGAATATGCAGATTACTGCTTGACGGAAGATGGATTGTATTTCAAAATGTATGGATGCTCCAAACCACCCTCACTACTGCCAAAATATGCCACTGACTATGTAATACACAAAGAGGCAGTTAGGCAAGTATTCTTAGATGGCATCGGGAGTTTTCTATTTGAACATAAGAAAGCCACCTATCCTCCCTTACCATTCAAGTTGGGGAGCTATAAGTTCACAAGAGTCAAAAAAGCCAATGAATTTGTAGAGGAATTGGGGAAATTCCATTTTGGGGAAATAAACTTTCACAGAAATGATTCTTGGAATAAAGTGGCCGAGCACTACAAGGAGGAAAATGTACATTTTGAGTACACAAGCCACTGGGATAAAGATGAATCCATTTTCTGAAGTGCTGAAAATATAACGGCCTTAAGAAGAAGATTTAAAAAGAAAATCACTACCAAAGGCGGGAAAGGGCAGGATGAGTAGAAAAAGGCAGAGGAGGAAGAGGCTAGAAAAAGAGATGAAGATGCTAGGAGACTAGCCCAGGAAGCCGAAAGCTGGCTCAAAGGTGAGGAGGAAGAAAAGAGAAAATATGAACAAGAAGCTGCTAGAAAGGCAGAAGAGGCTACCCAGAGTGAAGAAGAGGAAAAGAAAAGAAAAATGGATGAGGAACTGAGGAAGCAGGAAGCAGAACGATTAAAACTGATAGGGTCAGTAACAGAGCAATCAGCTTCCGATCCAGTAGACATTCAGGCTCAGGACCTGGGTAATCCTGATATTCAAGATCCTGAGGCAGCTGCTGGTAGCAGAATAGGATAGGCTGTTGTCCCTACCCTAATATTAATCCCTTTCGAGCAGAAGAAAGGGGAGGAGGTACCGAACTTCAACACGATTTTTTATGACAGGGAAAGAAAAATAATAGTAAAGAGGACTAATAGGAAGGTCGAGACTGGGGGGCAGTCAGGTAAAATGATAAATGACACAACAATGGTGTATGGGACAGACAAGGATCCAAGATTCACCATTAGAGCTAGAGCTGCATTGATCCATGCTTCTGAGGACAATGTAGATCGGATCATGACTTATCTTGAACAGTTAAAGAAGTCTGTTGCCCAACTAAAGGATACCCTGAGAAGAGAAAGGGAGGAAAGTAGTAGGTTGAAAAGAAAATTTGAAGACATACAACATGAAATAAAGTCTTCAAAAGCTAACCTCCAGTTCCTCCAAGTAGAGAAGAGATCTCTGGAGGCTTCCCAAGGAAGTTTGGAGGAATTGTAGCAGGAATGCCAAGGGTTGAGGATAGAAAAGGATGAGTTGAAGATGGTATGTGAAATTCTTCACATAGAAAAGGAGCAGCTGCTAGGTAAGATAGGGGAGTTGGAGTTACAAAAAGCTACCTTGGAGGAATCTGAGAGGCAATCTCAGGGGCAAACTGAAGAACTTAAAGAACATGTTAGTTCATTAACAACAGCTCTAGAAGAGGCCAGAGAATAGCAAGTCAATATTCAGCCTTTCAAGGAGCATGTTCTAGCACAAAGGAGTAAGATGCACCAGCTGCAAGTAGCCATAGAGGAAGAAAGGTGCAAGATCTTGCAGGTAGACAATCGGCTGGAAGAGATTTTGGAAACCTCTTCATATTTTGTAGACAGGTCGTAGGACATCTTAGAGGTCCTGATAGGAAGAGTGGCAAGATTAGAAGCAAATGAGGAAACCCTTGTAGATCTTCCAGCAAAAGATCGACAAGGCCTAAGGAAAGACTATGATTTACTGGAGTTTGCCATAAACACAGCCGAAGAATTCAAGAAGGCTATCAAGAATAAAAAGGGGTCTTGTGCAGAGTTCTTCAGGAGACTTTTTATTACTTATAATCGTTGTCAGGTTGAGGCTGAGCATAAAATGGATACCTTTCCAGTTCACAGCCTGTTTTTAGAGATGTTGCAAAGAAGATATCAGGAAGATGAACAAAAGATCCAGCACATCAAAGCCTTAGATGAGCAGATCCTGAGGAATGAAGTAGCTCATTTCGCGATTAGTGTGCAGTTGCTAGAGGACCAACTTCGCCTGAGCGCAGCCAGAATAGAAGTAATAAGAAATCGGGCCACTAAATTTGAAATTAATATTCATTTCTTAGAACCTTCCGAGTTCGAAAGCATTGCCTCAGAGGCTTCAGCATGGAAGAAGTTCTTGAATAGTCAATCGAGACCCTCCTCATAAGCACTTTATTTGTTTGTTCTATTGTAATATGTTGTAAATTGTAGAAACACTTAATGGAAGAAAGTGTGGGAAGTGAAACGTTGGGGAAGCCCAAGAGTCATTTGTGGGAATCCCAACAGTTTTTCTTTTTTGGTATAAATATAGCAGAATTAGATAGGAGAGGGGGCTTTTTCCCAGAGAAACTTGTGAACTACTTCGTTTTGCAATAATAAAATTACAAAGTTTTGCCTGTTGGAGAGAGTGCTATGTGGGATGTTCAAATGTGATGAAATGAACAATGTTGAAGGGGAACTATTTTGTTTTCAGGTGTGTTTCATTAACTGTGAGAGCGTTCTAACTTTATGAACCTATGTTCTTATTTGAATGTTCTCTGGTTTATTCTGTGATAATTTCCACTATGAGTAATGGATGTTTTAACGCTTGACAAGCTATCTTATCATGTATATATTTATTCATGTTTATTTGTTTTGATTCTAAGAGCAGCTATCTATGATTTATCTTAACATGTGAACAGTATTACATTACTCATGAATTAATAATCTTGCTCCCTAGGGATAGCTTAGTTAGAATTTGTTTTTCCAGTTGTGTGTGATTTAGATGCGAGAGATCCTAAGACGAGAGGTAAGAACCTGTGCATCACATTGTGACCACTCCTCGCATTCTTCATCAATCTGCATCTTAGATATGCACTTGCATATCATACTTAAAGTCAAAAATACAAAAATACATATGGTGGACCGGGCTGCAACCGGTAAAACCCTTTGTTTTTGTTACTTGACCTACGGTATTCGGACCGCAAACCGGATGGATTCCCTACACCAAACAGTCACGAGCTAGTTGGGAATGTTGACTGGGGAGAATCCCTTGTTGTTGTTGCCTGCGAATTTCAAGGCCTCAACACAACCATTTTGTATCTTTGATTTGGTTTTTTACTTCTTATATTACCAACTTCAAAGTTCAAGGAACCAAGTATGCACCTTCATGAAACTTTGTTTGTATAGCAAGCATTCATGAATAAATTCCCTCCTTAAGGCCAAAGACTACAGTTTGGTAGCAATGTCAAGTTCATGTCAAATGAAATATAACATTATACAAAAATAATAATTTAATGACAATTTGTGAAATATATTGTCTTATTTTTAACAAATTTATGCTTAATAGGAATACAAATGCAATCAAACATACACACAAACAAAGGAAATAAATCTAGTCTTGCTATATTAGATTAGCTTTATTGTAAATTATGCCTTTAGAACCTACAGGTTCTTATAGTAGACTTATGAAATATAGTGCATAGTAGGGTATGTGCAAGCTGATGAGGGTTTCTTTTGACACGTTAGATGCAATAGAAAACTGAAAAAACAGACATCCATCAACTTACATGGATATTTTGAGACACTTACATAATGAATCCTGCGATGAGTGAAAAATAAGAAATGTATGAAATTGAATGAAGTTTTCAAATATATAATTTTTTTCTATTGAAAATGTTCTTAACTATATAAAGTTGGATATTTTTTAACGGGAACTTTTTATTTTTGGGACAAATTATAAGGTATATGTTTTTGTGGGTGCATCCTTTGAGTGACTAAATGATGGAATAAATTTACAAAAACTGGTAGACACATAGAGAACATATAGTACTAGTGCACACCTATTTTTCCAATAATAAAAATAATATTTTCAATTTTTTTAACTATCTAAGATATCAAACCTTGAAAACGATATGTCAATTGTGGGTGCAGCGCTTGAATGTCTTGATGCAATTATTTGGAAATGGGTCTTTTATAGCATGTAGAGGTTGGTGTTCTTTAGTGCACCATACAATTTTTTTTAAATGGTTGAGAAACGAAAGAGATATGGAGAAAACACTAAAAATGTGTTTTCTGAGTTGAGGAGTGATCACAGAAGATAAATAATAATAAAATATGTATTCTTGTGAAAATTTACATACTTGGAATCTGCAAAAAAAAACATATTTGTTTCTAAAATTTGATAAAAATGGAGGTATGCAGCATACTGTAACCAACGAATAAACATGAGCATATTGAAAATTTGGATATAATGTTGAATTAGCCATGGTTTATCATACTCCAAGGCATAGGCATGTTGAATCCAAAGCAAATTCTGAAGCAAACACATAGGCATAAGAATTCCATGCGAGCATGGGTGGAGGCTCGGCCTTATCATTTGGAGGAAATACATTTTTGAATTTAAACAAAATGGGAGCGCATTTTATTGAAGCAAAATGGGAGCACGTTTTATTGAAGCAAAATAAGAGCACGTATTATTGAAGAAAAATGGGAGAGCGTTTTATTGAAGCACAACGCACATGCATTCTTAAATACTACGATGAGTGCTTGTTTTTTCAATTATACCAATACTTTTATTATTTTATGTCCTCCCCCACTCCCATTTTCCCCCTAA